>JAVQJF010012314.1:0-24799 GCA_036023855.1 Gadopsis marmoratus
GTGTTGGAAAAATAATGCTTGTTTGTGTTAAAAACCTTAGTGACCGTGAAGAACACATGGTGTAACAGTTAAGACCACAGGAGGTTCTAGATGAAGATGTATCTGTATGTTTACACTCTGTAAGAAAAGGGACCAAGGAAGGAAATCAGGGGCAGGTGAACACTAGAACACAGGTGAATCTATTCAAAACAGGTGGGAAAAGAACAGAGAACGGAAGTAAGGCTAGAATACACACACAAGAGGATAGGCTACCAAAATAAAACAGGAAATGATCGAAGAACATAGTACAGGATGTTACACTATAGATGTACCAATATATTTTTGATAAGGTAATATTGGCAATATATTAGGACGCTAATAGGGAGAAGCAACAAAGTTCATACTATCGACCACCAGAGAAATGTTGTCTAACTTAGAAAAGGTACAGAATCTTCAAGCATATCACTTTTTAGGGATTTGACACTAGGCTGGGGTATACAATTTTCTAGTACCGATACCAAGGTATTTTTTTATGATTTACTTTTTTGTTTCTCTACTAACCTTTTCATTATTTAAGTAAAAAAGCCAAAGTTCTGAAATGTTAAATGCTAACTGAACACAAGCACCTGTACAAGAACTTAAAATACATTTCAAATGCCGTCCACAATTGGCAAAACTATGATTTAAATCAAAGAAAGTGAACAAGATTATTATTATATATACCAAAACATATTGATGTTCGATACCCAGCCTTAGTTAACACACGCACAGTATATATCAACACAAGCATGTTGTTTACTGCCTCTGTATGCTTTTAAAGCTTCAAGAGAAGTATACTCTGCATATGAATGAATCAAGATGAACAAATACCTGACACAACCCATATGATGACTGATGAAGTTGTTAATGTGTGACATTATTGGAGGTGACAGTGTGATCTGGTCTCTGGATGATGATGCAGTGGGCCTGGCTATGGGAAGGCAGCTCTATCTCAGCCGTTTGCATCAGTGGCTTTTCTGTCTCTCCGACAATCTGGAGAGAAGCAAAAGAAAACGATCTGAAAATGAAATATGACGTGTCATTTTTGTGTGTTTGCGGCACATTTCGCAAAGGGTCCCGTGGTGCCTGTCTGCAGGAAAATGACGCACGCACACACACATACGCACACTGTGTGCCTGCTGTATGTTATTTGTGCATGAAGTATGTGTGTGACAGTCTGCCTCTCCCTGCAAAAGTGTATCTATGCGAGTGTGTGATCCTAGTTGTATTTGTCACTCTTTTTTCCTGGGGTGTGTGTGTGTCATGCCTGATTAAAGTTAACCCCTGTGAGGCGGCTGGTGCACCCCTCTGCTGTATCCCCTATCCCCCCCCCGCTCCCATCTCTCCTTCACTCCTCCACCCTTCTATCACTCCATCCCTGTTCTCCTTCCTCCTGGCACTCTGACAGCACAGGAGAATATGCTCCCTCAAGGTCCCACCCTCCCTTTCTGGCTCCCGCGGGTGGCGTTTCCTTGGAAACAGTGTCAGAGTTGACTGGGTGGGTGCAGATAGATGGCTGCCCTTTATCCGACTACACCACTGGTCCATTAAAAGCAACCAGACTGGACCTGTGAGCACACTCGCACCCCCCTGTTCTCACCCCGAATGGACCGTTCCACCTGACACGCGTGAATATCAGCTCGACCCAGGCTCAGGAGGTGTGTGTGTGTGTGTGTGTGTGTGTGTGTGCGTGCTCTTTTTTTCTGTGTGTATATTGAATGTCTGTGCAGTGTGTGTGTGTGACTGATTGCCAATATCTCTCATTGATCTGGACGTATTTGGGGAGAAAATCTGCGCAAGTGTCTTCCTCCGTCTGTGTCCTTGGGAGAGAAACAAAATGGAGACTGGTCTTTTCTCTGCTTTGTCTCCCTCCTCTCAAAATGATGTAGCAAAGAAACCCAGATCCCTCTACAGCTTGCTCTTGTGAAAGTGGATTTGATCCATCATTTTAAACAACTCTATTATACTTCCAGATATTGGACTACAGTAATTGTCTGTTGAATTATTTAAATGCAAACAGCTGCAATTGGTGTTGAGGCCACACATCAGCAGGGAGCAACATGAACAAACCAAACCTGATGCACAGTTTCTTAATTTAAATAGGAGCTGTTACAAGCACCTCATTGTTGGATGTGGCTATAAGTGCTGGCAACATTCAAGCAAGTAGATATTGGAAAATGCATATTGTATGAGCTTCATTTTACTGTGAACACAGTGTTGCTACATGTTACGATAACACAAACAAACACTAAACACACTCAGACACAGTACATACTGCATGTTTAAGTGAACGGAGAGTTGTGGAGTGTGACTATTCAATTTAAATTAAATTGATACTTTTTGAAACTAGCAGTTATCATTTTTCAAGTATGATGCAAACACTGTGTTATAGATTAGACTACAATAGTTGCATCATTAGTGGAAAATGCAGTGTTTTGCTGCTCTTCGTGTCAATCTAACAAGCTTTTCCAGCTGTAAAACTGTAATGCTTCTCATATAAAGGCTATATAAAGGCTTGTGAGTAAACACAAGAATAACAACAAAAACGACGACAACACATTCCTCATGTATCCTAGTTCATGCTTGTTCTCCCACCGGCATTACTGCTTTGTCAGAACTTAATCATTGACCTGCAGTGGGAACAAGGTGGCATCATATAGTGTATGTTTTTAAACTATTATTTTATTATTTAGCATATTATATGTCATCAGTATTTTGTAGTATAACACATCACACAATAATTTAATGTATGTGACTTTTCCAATTGGGACATTTATGTTCTCAGTATGCAGAGCTGTTTCACTCACACAGAAAGTTTTTGTTTTTTTTACAGTATTGTTTTGACTGTTTCACATTTACTAAGGTCCAAAAGTCCTAGCTATCAATGGAGGGTCGGTGGTCCTCTGGAGACGCATTCGTTTTTATTGCTAATAGATCCTGTGTATATTTATGTTATACACAGTAATGTTGGCCTCTGCTTGCAAAGTACTTCACACGCAGGACTGCAAATGCTGAGACGTCTGACTTAAATATCAATGCAGCGAACCACAGTCTGTCAGCAGCAGCAGCACACGCACACACACACACACACACACACACACACACACACACAGTATTATGTATTTAAAGTAATTACCTCAGGCCTGATCCAGGCTAAGTTTAGTAGCATGTGATAATCCATGTAGGCAGCATATGGGAGGAGGGGAATTAGAAGTCCAGAAGAAAATAAAGAAATTAAAGTGTCCTGGTGGCTGTCTGCAGGTCTACAGGAGGGAACATTAGGCATCTTCATGACACTCCAAGGATGGGTTGTTAGGAGTGTATGTGTGTGTCTCTATGAGTGCATGTTTGCATGTGTGTGTGTGTGTGTGCGTTAGAGAAGTAGTTAAATGATTTGTAACTGTGATTGGAAATTTTCAGTATGCATGCAATGATCATGTGTGTGATCAGCAGCGAGGATGGTGGACGAGGTAAAGGAGCATGTTGCATGCCAAGTAAATGAGAATCAGACAGATGGCGCAATTAGTGACATCACTGGAAACAGAGCGTGAGGTTTTATGCTGTAAAAAGGGTCATCATAATATCATCATGAGGAAACCTCAGCTGCTTGATGAAACGACATGAAAAATATCAGCTCCATATTGTCAGAATCACACACTCATTTGGATAACCTCCCCCACAGAGACTTTGTAAATTGATTGAACTGCCACAGAGACTGTACTTTCGACAAATTCTCATCCAATTTCACCTCCTGTTTTTTTGTCACCAGGGTATCTTTTCCTGGTTGATTTGCATCAATAAACCTCAGTAAGCAAGGCATTGTAATGCCTAATTGGGCAGTAATGAGCTGTCGCATTATGCAGAGTGCTGAGGTTCAAGCTTATTAGTTGCTTGGCTGCCCATAACATTTTCCTGTCTTCCCTCTGCTACTTCAGTGTTGCACCATTGTCAATGCAATCTCCCTTTCTCTCTCACCTCCTTGTCTCCCTCTCTGCTTCATCCCTATTCTTCTCAGCCATTTCTCTCAATCTCCCCCCCCCCCCCCCTCTCTTGCTGCTGTTCTAAAAATAGTCTCCTATTATCCAGGAGGCCGGGGCCATGTACAGTGAGGCAGCAATCAGCATGGCGGCCATGCACATCAAGATTCACAATATCTGTCATTCTGCTAATGCTAGGTAATATAATTCTCTCTACATTACTCAGAGCCCTGCTGGACTTAGCGGACGGTTATATTCCCGGTTAATCTGAATTAGAGGTCCCCGTTTTTTTTAACAGGTTAATACCCTGATGCCCAAAAAGTCTCTCATGTGTTAAGCAGAAAATACCTCACAAATCCAGCATTTTTGGGGGCCTGTCCAGTCCTTTTGTCTCTCCCTCAGAGATGGCTGTTTTCAGTGCTTGTCGCTTTAAATGCAGATGTGCCACTGCTCAACACTGCCTCCCATCCAGAGGCGTGTGCAGAGGCAAGGGACGTTCTACTCTACCTGACTACAGTAAACTCTTCAGTAAGACTCTGCATGTTTAGGTTGTAAATGCAGTGCTTACTGTACATGGTAAGGTTTGGCTAGTTAGCACCGCTTGTTAATCCTTATCCTTATCCTACAGGTCTCCTTGGAAAGTTATACATAGGCCTATAAGCAACATCACAAGACAGCACTGCCCTGAAAACTCAAGTGTGAGATGATGACATATGATTCAGGAAGACCTTTTTAAATAATAGATCCATGGGTTTGAAAGGTGTGTATCAGATGCCAAAACACTGCAAAGTGGTGTCTAAGACTATGAGGAAGGAAAGGAAAGGAGGAAGGAACTCTGGAAATACTTGAAATCCTAATTAGACACAAAAATATTTTTTTTACTCTACCTGCATTGAGGATGCAGGTTAAAACACAACACTGGACTAATGCTGCGTCAGATAATGTTGACAGATGTTAAAATAAAAAAAAGGTGAGCTAGCTGGATGAAGGGCAGGGCATTCAACCAACCATTGGTTAGCCAAGCAATTCCTCCACCAGTCAACAAATTGGACATTTCTCTTGGGGCCCCATCCTGCTGACTCTTGGGACCTGCAATTAGCACTGTAGGAAGGAGGGTGTTTGTGTGTTAGGGTGGCAGTGGAAGGTGGAGGGGGTGAGGGGTGGTGGGACTGTGTGAAACATTTTCATCTTTCAATCTGAACGCAGTAAGGAAGAAAAACGTACCCTGAGGCAACTGTTGACGTTGTTTTCACAGCCAGTCTATGCTGAGCTCCTGCTCAGTATTGTTATAATGTATTTATATAACGCTGCTAAACGGCAAGACCTGTTCCACATTCATCTACATAAAGCAGTATTGCCTAAGGGTGGAAATAGACCTGCACACACACACACACACACACACGCAGATGAGATCATTAAGCAAAGCCCTCCCATTGCTACCCCCAACCCCTCAACACACCCTGCATTCACTGTTGATTCCCCTGCTCACTTGTCACTCCTGATTGCCAAAAAGCAAGGCACCATATGCCATTCTGTTTGTAAGTGCGACCACCCCCTGTGTCATCTTAAATACACACACGCATATGCACAGGAACACTCAGACACTGATGCACACACACTACAGACACAATTTACTTGTTGCAGTCAAAGACAACGACAAAGTGCAATTCCCCTCAGCAGAAGACTCTCAGATGATGAAAGTCAACGTTTTCCGCTTCTGATTTTTGATGTGCAGCATGGATGTGATCAGAGAGTCCTCACATTGCCACTCTCTCTCTCTTTTTTCTCTTTCTCGGCATTATTCAGTCTGTTCTGTCCCCCCCACTGCAAAGGGAAAGACTCACACTAGACAAGAGCAAACTGTTTCCAGCTGCTTGCTAATTCTGTTAGTCTGGCTAGCAGGTGTTTTCCAGGAAAATGGTGACTTTCACCTTCAGTGTGAATGGAGGGTCAACTCTGATTTTCCACCCATCCTGTCACTGTAAATCTTTTGTGTTGCATCTGTGAAATAATGGAGGTTTTTCACCAATAATTCAGACCTTTCCAGCTTTGTTCCCAGCTGAGAGTTTCAGTAGGATGATTTTTTTCACATGTTGTCACATTCTAAAACCAGCTATTAAGAAACATCTGGCTGTGTGAGACTGACTGTCATTATTCTTCATGAACTGGTGGTTCATCATTATCGCGCTGACTGGCTGACTGACAGCAGTCGCTGATTAACATATTGACTCTAATTGACTGTCTGGCTGGCCATCTAAATGACTGACTTAAGTGGAGACTTACCGACTGGCTGGCTGACTGGCTTACTAACTAACACAGCCACACGGCCGGTTCACTGACTCACTAATTAACTGACTGACCCACTAAATTCCTGACTCTCTGCTGACTGACTGATTGACTTGCTGTCTGCAGGCTGACCAAGTGACAGTCGCCCCTGACTCATCTATCACCGGATGTGTTTTCATCACTGTGGAAAGGGATCCCCTGCCCCAGATATCAGCACTACGACTGTCTGACTGACAGGCACATTTCCATTTTTCCCATTAGCTCTGATATGGAAAGAAATGGGATGAAATGAAGAGATATGAAAAGAGCCTGGGAAGAAATAGGCTTGTGTGGCTGTATGTGTGTGTGTTTATTCAAATGCAAGAGACCAACCATCCAGTCTGTTTCATCCTTATTGACTAACTTCTATCCATCTTGTTGCATTTGTCTATAATGTGCAATCAGTGTAGAGAGGATTTGGGACAAGATGCTGATATTGAGCTGCTGCCTGATTTGCACATTCAATTTCTTCCTCACATTCAGGCTGCAGATTTTTTTCCCCTCTCAGCCTCTCCTCTCCTTTATCTACAGCTTACCTGGACGTCGTAGGTGGAATCAATAAGCGATCAGAGCTTTTACCTGAATTCATTAGGTCAGACAATTTTATACAAAGAGCAGCTATTCTTAATATTTAATCATTATTTGTGCATTCCCCTTGTCTATGATGAATCTGTTTTCTAAAGCAACACACATTGGGCATGGACACTTAAAGTTTCCAATTTGTCTGTCTTCAGATTGTGGGATCAAACCCCATATGCCCATAGTGGAGAACATACAAACTTACATTTTTGTATCTGTGATTTACATTCACTGGGAATGTTGGTAGTACAGGAAGTAGGTGTGACGTTTATACATAGTACAGCGAAAGGTAAGGGTGTGGAGGTCAGCAAGGTCAGAGTGTTTGATAAGTCTCAGACAAGTCATTATAGACATTTTAATATGTATATTTTTTTAAATATTTGTAGTTATTTTCTAACTTTAACACACTAGTTTTACTTGCTGAAAAATCAACTGCAAAAGAGGCTGGCAGGTAACATCTGGCAGAATCAGTATGTTTAATATGAACGTTGTTTCTGATGTGCTGATTGTATTCAATCCTGGCATCTTCATTTTGCTAATGCAGCATAGTTGCTTATGAGCTGATGGAGAAGATATTGTATTTGTGAATGTGTACGCACAGTATGCATTTGGACATATGCCTGTGTGCCTGTATGTCTGTATGTGAATGTCACCATGTGTGTAGTGACTCATAAACCACAGCAATGAAAGCCATCTGTGACAGCTGCTACATAATCAGATTACTACTGCTTCAATTTAGGCATGTATGTGTGTATGTGTGTGTGTGTGTGTGCGTGTGTGTGCGTGTACATGTACATGTATGAGTACGTATGTTTGCAGGTGCAGGTTGGTTCACAGAAGGTATCCGAACCAGAACAGCAGAGCTTTAAAATAAGCGTAGCGTGTCGTTTTGTCACACAAGCTGCGCTTTTACATACTCTGCTCCATTTAATGCAGGCACACCAGCCTTCTCATCTTGTCCTTTCATCTTTCGTTTTCTACATTCCTCCTCTCACTCTCCGGCTCTTGTTGAATTCTCTGAAGCTAATTAATGTTGAAAAGGACATTCTTTAGCAAAGTCCTCCAAATGCTTTTTGGCTCTCCCTTGGGGATTTCTTATCTCATTCTTCATGCATTATGTTAGATTTTTTCAAAGTTCTGTCCTTTCCATAATATAATTTCTTTTATACTGCTGACATCAGTATGCGTGTATCCAGACTTACTGTACATGCACATTTAATTTAATTTTTGTAAGGGTAAAAATCACATTCCTGCATGTGCAACAGAAGATTATTTTTTTACACAGCGCTAACGTGCATATATCAATGATTGATCAATGCACAGTCATTCTCTGCTCCTCTTTGGGAAACCTACAGTATAAAGTCATCAACAGTGCATTATGAGTGTTAAGAGCTCAGTACCTTTCTTCAAAGCACCTCATCATTGTTGCAGGGCATCATGAATCTAACTCTAGATACCTTTCAGCTGCTTTGTCTGACCTGGAATACACCCTGCTGTTGGAAACTGAAACGGAATCAGTGACCTCAGTCAAACTATATTTCTAGGCCAGCTGGTTGCCCCTGTGTGTGTTTTACCACGGTGTGTGTCTCCAATGTGGTTATTGTGTCCACCACAAGGGCATTTTGTCACCCCCCAGCTGGTCTTATCAGAGTCCTGCAGAGCTATGTGGCGTTGGAAAGGTCATCCACTCCACAGGAGGCAGCATCCACACTGCAGACTCCCCACAGTGCTGTTTGCTCTGTCTCTTCGACTCCTCGCAGGCCTCTAAAAATCGCCGTGGACTGTCTTTCTTAGGTTTTTGGTTTGTCTGTGGGTTTTTGCATGTGCGTTTTCAAAAGTCAGGTCGAGGTCAGAGGTCGATGTCACAGTCTCATGGCTGCCAAGGCATTTCCTCCTCTTTATTTCAGTCCCTGAGCAAGAAGCAGAGACAGAGAGTCAGTAAAACAGACAGAGAGGAAGGATTGCACAGAATGTCCTCAACTTCCTCATTATCTCCTTGGCTGCTTATGCCCTCATGTAGAGCTGGCTCACTCTGCTTCATTACTGTAAGGAGACTATCTTAAGGGAGGAATGGCATGCTTCCAGTTGGCTCTATCAGCCTGTCAATCACTCTGGTCTAATCTTAGCTCTGCCCCTCAGTGCTGCCCATCATTTCCTGGCACTGTGGAGCAGCAAGCAGATTCTGTGTGCCTAATTCCCCTGAAATAGATAAGGACTTTAATGGATGGCCTACTCAATTATGCAATGATGTTTTGTTGTCTTGTACGTTGTTGTTTGCTGTGGTGCTCCATACTGCATTACTCTGGTCTGTTCTGTTGTATCTCTCCGTTTTTTGCCTCTTGTCTTCTGCAGTCAACCGCTTCAGTGTAGTTTTTCGACAAAATAAGTAACATTCACTACTTAGCTGTAGCTGACTTCCAAGACTTTATTGTGCATTGAAAAGCTGCATGAAATAGCCACCTTCAGGGACATGTACTGCACAATACACATATGATGATGAATGCTATTGAATAGCTTCTTGCAGTCACACACATACACATCTGCAGACACACACACACACACACATACACACACTCTGCCACTCTGCCCGTCATTCTCTGCTGTTGTCACAGTAACCATCTCACCTTCCCTTCACAGTCCCGCCCTAATGAGACCACTGGAGGACAGAGAGAGAGTAGCAGGGCGGGTGGAAGAGAGATGCAGACACAGAGAAAAACAGAGATATATCACAGGGAAGATAGGCAGCATGGAGGCTGAATTGCCGATGTCTTGTATCTGCTCTTTGCGCACACGACACCCTCTCTGCCGACTGGCCAGGATCCTTCTAGAAACAAAAGCCACTGCCCTGCCAGCAACATCCGTTGATTACACTGTGCACTTGTGACCACACCACCAAGTTCAGTTTGCTGCCTGGGCATTTCCATATAAATCCAATAACATTATCGTTAATAGATAATTACCCTGCACTGCATGATTTGTGACCGCAAACACAGATTAAAATTCAATTAAAGGTAAAAGTGTGCGCTGCGCGGGTGCTGCCTGGTCTGCTTTGCTGAGTGGCTCTACCGATAAATCACATTCAGTGATTATATCTAATGTTTGCATGTGTCATAAGATTGAAAATGTCCACTAAACCTGAGTTTTCATATCATGATAATATTATATGGCTGTGAGCAAGGTTGATAAACAAATAGATACAGCATGTAGATATAAATAGAAAGAGAAAACAAGACAGAGTAGACTAGTAGTATGACGTTAACAGCTGTTCCTTTATGTACTTTTAAAGTCTCTCCGTCTGCTGCGGCACCATGAAAGGCCTAAGCAAAGGGGGCTCCTGGGCTTGGCACAGATTGGCAATTACACACCTCAACATTTCATGGGACCTTTAGTGGTTCAGACCTGAGTATTTCATCTGGGAAAAAACATCTGCCAAATGTTAATAGGCAGGCATCTTGGATTGGAATATGAGTGCGTGCAACAGGTTAAGAGGCTCTCGGTTGAATGTGTATAGTGTGTGTGCTCATCAGGGAACAAATATAAGGTGTATAAGGATACATACAGTATGTGCATAGTCTTGTCAAGTAGATGTCTGCCTTATATTTGATGTGTGTATAAGGGTTGACTTGGAACTACCTGTGCATTTTTACTGGTATTTTATTGGTTGTTATTGGCGATCAGCCCAGGTTCAGTTGAGGTACATTTATATGGAGTACTAATTGTTTGTGTCATTATCTCACTGGGACAGTCATTAACAGAGAGTTTCTAAATCAGTCGGATGGTGTCACATTTAACCTGAACAATGTATTCAGGACTTCACTAGCATCTAAAGCCCCTACACACACATGGCCCATGCCAAATGGTGTTTTCACTTACCGTATTTCCTCAGATAATGGCTTTTATTTACCTGATCTGCAGAAGGGACCAGGCCTTTATCTGAAGCAGGCTTGTAATAGAGGCAAGCCTTTGTTTCTAATTGCCTCTGTATGATGAGTATAATTGGTATATTTTAGTACGAAGCCTCATTTTCCCGTTTGCCCTGTTAAAGTTACTGCGCTGTTACTCAACACTTTGTGTATCAGTTTCAAATTAAAAGCCTTCTAGCCTTTCAGTGGACAGTAACCCTTACCCTTCATTTCTTAACAAAGTTTTTATTGTGTAACATTTGCAGGAAACGAGTTGTGGAAACCGAATTGACTTGCAAGTTCCTATATGGCGCTTGAAATGTAGCTGCTGCGATCCTGTGGCGCTTGTAAGTTACAACATACAGTTTGGCTGGGATGTAAACACACGCCTGCAGTGACTGAAATCGAACAATAACACTATAGATGAGTAATCCAGAACAACTGTGTTGAAAATAGTGTGATTATGTTGTTGAGTTTATTAAATTTAAGCAATGGAAATATACTACGTTAGTGGGTATGCACATAATATGACACCCACCGGGAGTTTATCTAGCCTTGTCTTTTCCCGGCCTATATGGGAGGCCAGCCTTTATTTGATCATGTCGACCACACCCCCCGGCTGTTACTGGAGACCCGGCTTGTACTTGACTACCAGTTGTCATTAAAGGAAATACAGTATATTGCCTGTAGAGCTGCAACGATATGTCAGTTAACTGATTAGCTGATTGAAAGAAAATGTATTGACTATTTTGATAATCGATTAATTCTTTCAGACATTTTTCAAGCAAAACTGTCAAACATTTGCTGGTTTCAGCTTCTTAAATGTGAGGATTTGCTGCTTTTCTGACTGTAAATAAAGAGCCTTTAAGACTTTTGGTTGGACAAGAGAAGCAATGTCATTTTGTGCACACGACATTTTATAGACTAAAGGTTTAATTGATTAATTGTTAAAATAATCTGCAGATTAATCAATAACATTGTTAGTTGCATCTCTAATTGCCTGATTTGACCTCTCAGGACTGTGCAGGTGTGTACAGACTGCTAGGCTCACATGTGTTGTCTTTATCAAGGAATTAGCTGCTTTTAATTCACTCTGTTTCTAAAGGCCTGGTCAAATCAGAAAGTGTCAAAGCAAAATGAATCCCTGCATCCTCACAAAATAGGTGGTGCTAGGAGCTTGGTGACATAGTGAGTGCTCGCAGGGTTATTAGGAGAACCAACAACTAACAAGTTACCCAGCCAGGAACATGCTAGTGCTAGGCATGCTAACAGTCAGTCAGAATTAGCTTGGTTGCTAACTGGTCAATAAGTTATTTGTATGTATGTTTATTCAGGAGACATATTTGTGCTATTAATGCCTGTCTCATAACTTTCTGCAACCCAGGCCTCTTTGGTGGAGCAGAACTGGGTTATAGTGCAGATAATAGACTATGATAGTGTTGTCTGTTTTGGACTCTCTCCACTCTCCTTCAAAGGTCAGCACTGTCAAGATGGTTTGCTGTCAGCCAGCTGCGCAAATTTGCATGTCAAAGTTCACCAAAGTTTAACTTTGCGCAGAAGATTTGCGTGAATTTACTTCACCCTCACAAACTCATTTGCTGGTCTATCCAGTTCCACGAAAATGAATTGATTTCTCAGTTTTAAATGCTGGTATAACCGGACCTTAATGAATTGTGGTGCAGCAATGCAGCAAACCCATTTATGCTCTGGGACAGTGGCTACAATCTCTGGGGCAGGCAAATCCTGCACTTCGTGGGTTTACTCAACATGAAGTATCCAGGTTGCTGTACTCATCAAATCAAAGGTTATGCAAAAGCAGCTCAGCTGTGCATTGGCTGCCTATATTACACTTTCTAAATATAGCGTAGCTTGAAGCTTTGAAAATGTAGTAATGATGTCACTCCACATGTGGTACTTAAATTAATTTAATCAATAATAACCCATCTCAGTTATCACGCATACACATACTACAATATATGTAGATAGACAGCTTACATTCTCATGTTACAGAAACATGGTTGCATTATTTACTTTAAATCGTTTGTCTCTCCATCTCCACAACCACAGAGTCATTTGCACAGACAGCACACATACAACACAACGCACACATTCACATCTGTGTGATGATGAATACACTGACATTGCTCCAGCCCTTACAGTCGTCACCCTGTGATACTGTTTGCTCCCAATCAACTTCCCTTGTCAATATTTACTATCGTCTGCTTCTGCCGTTTCATCAGCTGCCTTTGCTGTGCTCTCGTTTCTCACGTCAACTTAATTAGTCACATCTCTCGGTTTAATTACATCAAGTGGAAGGAAGTTGCAATCTCAAGTAGATCAAATTAAGCCCTATGCAAATCCTGGAGTGTCTCGTTCCCGGTCTCTGTGGCAACAATGTCTCTATCTCCCTTATTTCTGTTTGGAGGAGTGACGTGAGGCTTGGCATCAGTTACTAAATGAAATCTTAAACTGGAAATCACCCCTATTAGGCTGGTTAAGTGGTTGACTGTTTAAGTTCCCAGTGAGAAGTGACTAATCTCCAGTGTGTGTGAGAGAGAGAGAGAGAGAGAGAGAGAAACACAGAGAGGGAGGGAGAAAGGAAGAGGAAGGGACATGACATCAGCTTGATTGTTGAGACAAAAAGTACTTAATTTAAAACAATCTGGTGTAAATCCACAGTATATGATAATAATCAACCTCATCACCATGATGCATCACTGAAATGAAGTGATTTTCAGACTATTCACCTACTATTGTAAAAGAAGTGTAACGTTTTTTAAATCTGAACATGAGCTGGTTTTTGTTTGAGGTGAGAAGTAGGATGAGATTTAGATTTACTCTAAGGTGTCAAAACTGCTCTGTCAAAATAAATGATACCAGTCTGCGCTCTTCATTGTTAGCAGTCTGTTGGTCAAAATCTACACTTGTTTCATGTGACATCAATCGATAAAATCGATAAAACGTCAATGTCCCATAGAAAAGGACCTCCTATTGTAAGTCGCCTTTTAACTATTTTTTTCCGATGGCACTGAAACTCCAGCAAAGTCCTGAATCTGTCATAGAACCCTTTTGTGAAATTGCGACAGGAGCAAGCCAGTGTAACGTGACCTTTGCTTCATGTACACCATCCCAGAAAGCAGCCTTTAATAAATAGGCCTTGGCGAATGGGGCTGCAGTGTGGTGAGGGTTCATGATTGGACCCCACTGGTGGGCTGGGTCCCTTCTGTGTGGAGTTTGCATGTTCTTCCCATGTCCACTGGGTACTTTGGCTTCCTCCCACCATCCAAAGACATGCGATTTAGATTAATTGATTATTCTAATTGCCCATAGGAGGTGACCGTGTGCTTGAATGTTTGTCTGTCTCTATTTGTCAGCCCTGTGATTGACAGGGTGTACCCCGCCTCTTGCCCAATGTCACCTGGGATTGGCTCCAGCCCCTCCCCCTCCGCGGCCCTCTGAGAATAAACAGCATAGATAATGGATGGAATGAAAACTGTGACCTTGTGGCTTGTGGGTTCTCTCACCAGTCCCATCCACTCCATCATTAAAATTCCAGCCAGGGTCTTCTTTCTACCGCTGCCCTTCACCTCTCTGGCTCGCTCCCTTCCCATTCTTCTGTCCTCTCTCCGTACACATGAGAAATGCATAAACCATGTGATACCAGCAGAGAGCACACACAGCCTTGCCTGACAGTTATGAGAGGATAAAAGTGAATTCGGGAATTGCTATGAGGGTCCTTCCTAGCCATCATCCATGCCACGCTGTAGCGCATCGTAAAAAGTTTCATGAAGAGGCCAGGATATGTTGAGGATGCTCTTATAATGTGATGGTTGGACTTAACTTCTTAAGTTCATTGTGGAAATAAAGAAAACATACATATACAAGTAAAATGCCAAACATGAAGAATTTAAATCTAAACAAATCAGGAGGCACCAAGTAGCTCCTGTGCAGTAATTATTCTGGATTACATCTAATTTATCTTGTTTATATGGGACAAAAGTGTGTCATGTAAAGGATTTGTAAATGTACATGTATGGGACTTTAATCTGATAGACATGCTTTGCATTAACAGGGAGATTTAAATGTATTCCTCATTCATTTGTAGAGGCTGTTATTTTGTGTATTGGTGGACATGTGGTTCCTTATAATCCCATCCCACGAAACAACTGGCCATTGTTCACTGGTAACCTGGATGAGCCCCAAACATTAAATAATGCATTATGAGGCCATCTGTACAAAACACCTCAGGGGGCTGACTGTATTCCTGTGTACCACACACATCACACCAGAGACGTAGTGGAGGGTAAACCTGGCTGAACCTTTATGACAGCAACAGCAGTGACAGACATCATAATAGTAACAATCTAAATTTTGCAAAGTGCATTACTGAATAAAATGATGAACTATGTACATGATGTACAAATTTAGACTATAAAAGATATAAAAATGAAGATAAAATTGAGAAATTAAACTCTCAGTGATGATGAAAATATTAACTTCCGTACAAGATAATGTAATTTATTTAAATAGGCCTGCAGTAGCTTTAATAGTATGTTTCCCTGAATTGGTTAGAAAAAATGACTAATCAGTGGACTTATATTCATAGTACTGGATCATTTCCACACAAATTTTTTTTAAAGTTACTTTTGTATTAAAGTTACAAAAATGTGCACATGGAAGCAAAGAAAGCAGCTGCTGTTGTTGAACTATATTATAAATTGATAATTGATTTATAAATGTGACCGTTTTCTTTCAGCCACATCAAACTGATTGTACGGTTACTGCATATCTATTGAAAATGATACATTTTCCATATCAATTTACCGTTTTCTCCAGGTTCCTCTTTACCTCCTAATCAATGATATTAGTGCACTAAGGAATACGACAATCACCACAAGCCTGTGTATTTGAGCTTATTTGGTCTTTCAAATAGTAAGTAAAATCATTTTCTTCTAGTGTAGTAGTGTGGCATTGGTCGACACTAAATGGCTCCATTAACAATCTAATAGAGGCAATTTGTGTCACGATCTGACAGCAGTGACGGGCTGCATCTGGCTCCACCCACTCCATGTATTCAGATGAGCCAGGAAAGGCTAGACAAGGCAGGAGGAAGAGAGGCAGACAGAGGAAGAGGAGAGAGAGTGTGCAGCTTTCTCAGACAGCTGGTGATGTGCAGCTGTCTAGGAGGCTGGATTTACTCTCTAAAGTCTGCCCTCAGAGGGAGAGGCGAGAGGGAGAAGAAAAGAGTGAGAAAAGAGAAATAAATAGAAGTGAAGACTGAAATGGGGACAGAGAAGGAGAGGGATAGAGACTGTGGGACAAAGGGGATTTAGGCAGGCGAAGGCGAAGAAAGCAGTACAGCTCAAAAGAGAAACAGATGTAAGTCATTGAGATGGAGGAAGACTGTGAGAGAGACACGAGAGAGGGAGAATTATGGGAAAGATCATCAGAGATAAACAACAGACAGAGGAGAGATCAAAACTCATCATCATAATGAGTACATTTAACCTTCTCCATTTGAATGTTTTGAAATTGTATTTCAGTGAATTTACGCTTTGTTATAGAGAAGGTTCATTATATCAGTGTTCTTACTGAGATTTTACAAGGGTATTACCTCTGTTATTACCATGGAATTAGTTCATTATTAACTTGTTGTTACTAATATATTATGCCTTTATTGTTGTTTTGATTTTGATCATATCACATGATCTTTATCAAATGCATCTATCTTTGTTTTATACTACTAAATGATACATGTAGGTCTATTCATTTAAGAACAAAAAATTTAATTTGCCTTTATTTTAGGATTTACTTTAGGTTTCCAGGCCTACAGATCTATATAGGCTCTTAAATGCTGAATATAAATATGTGTTGTGTTTTCTTTGAACTTTGCATGTCAGCAACTCAGTGAAAATGTCTTCCCCAGAAACACCAATTGAAACGTGGCCTACATGAAGTCTGATTCTGAATATGACTCTCCATGTCGCCAGGAACATTTCCCTTGCCTTTGTAGTCAGTTAAAATTTTGATTCTGATCAAAGGGAACATGATATCCTCCCTAGCTCAGAACATAATATCGGAGTGTGCGAGGTCAGTATCGGCTGGAGATCAGTGGCAGATGCTGCCAAAGAACAGGAACAGTAGCTAGCTAGCTGGTTTAATAATCAGACTGTGTTCTGCCCATGTGTTCCCCTCAGACTGAACTAATATAGTTTTTGCTGGGTAACGATACTCAGACGCAAGCTCACATTCCCCCGTAATTGATCCTGCTGGCTACCGCCACACACTAACGAGCTAAACGAGGAGGAAAGCCCTCCTAGCAACTGGAGGGTGAGAGAGGTAGAGAGACACAGAGGGAGAAAGAGAGAGAAGAGGCATGGTTTAGGCAAGCAAATAAATGCGTGCGTGTGAAACTAAATGTAAATGATGGGGAAAAGCGTCTAATACAAAGACAATGAGATTTTGATCTGTTGCTGTGACGGCGGCACGCTGTAAGGACATCAAAGCAGGTAGTGTAAAATGGTTGACGAGTGCAGGAGCTGCTTGGGTATTCACTTTCTTTTTTCTCCCTATTCCAGAGAGAATGAGCAGAGAGAGAAAGAGAGAGCAGTGCGGACAGAGCACCAGTGCACGCTACCTCTTTCATCTTTGACAACATCCACGGGGGGATTGGGCTATTGTGAATTTGGAGTGAAATATTTCAAAGGGCTGCTGGAGTAGAGCTGGGGCTGGGCTTCTTGGCTGGGTTCAGGCTGTGTTTCAGAGAGATGAAACACACCTGGTTCCCAGCCTTTCCTCTGATTAGACCAGATTTTGTAGTCGATGCCACGGGCACTCACTGATTAATCTGGTCTTTATTTAATGACTGACTGATAGTAACAGGTAATATTCTTCAAGCACATTTGTATCTGGCAAAGCCATCAAAGGCAGATCTTTTGTTTTTAAATGAACTTGTCTTTGTTCATCTTTTTTTTCTTTTAAAGGTTTATGCCTTTCATATTTATTCACGTTATTTGTGTTCAGATGCAATGAGGAAGAATTTGTGTTAATCCGATTTTTGACCAGTTGATCTCAGTGTCAAAGGTTGCATCCTTTGGATTTACCCTAATTAGTGTTGATAGATGTTGAGCACATTTTCCAGCAGAAAATTCGATATCCTGTATCATCATACATCATCTTGTTCATATTGTACTCAGATACTGCAGAGCACAAATCTAAACCTTCCTCTCTCCTTCTCCCTCTGTTTCACGCTTCCCTCGTCTCTCTCTTGGACACAGGTAAGTCTTATTGATATTCTAAAAAGAAAAAAAATGTTGATTTGGTGTCCACAGAATGGGCTAATATCTGCACATGTGAGAACTAGACTGGTGTTTCTCCCTTGGCTTTTAATCAATATCTCTCAGATATACACTGCTAATGCTGTAGCAAATGAGGGGAAAGAGACAAACGAGCTAAACTCAGCAAAGCGTAAACAATGCCCGTTTTGAAAGAGTGGGTGCAGGAGAAAGGCCCTGTCTGTGTTAATGTATTTGTGTTTTTCTCTGCATGTGTGTGCGTGTGTGTGTGTGTATGCAAGCTATTGTGTGCATTCGCCTACTGTTGTCTGCTGAAACGGAGATGGAAGCTGCTGAATATTCATGGCGTCTGTGCTCGGTTGGGGCCGAGAGATAAGACGTTTATGTTCTGGCAGCCGGAGAGGGAAAGATGGTTTGTGTGTGTGTGTGTGTGTGTGTGTGTGTGTGTGTGTGGGTGGGTGGGGGGGGATGAGGCCAATGGGCGCGGCGGAGATGTGTCGACATCAGTGGTTTAATGGTTTGAATCTAACTTGGGCCAATTAAAAGGCATGCCGCGTGCACCGGGGTGGGCTCCCATTCATTTCGGGGGAAATTGAGGTTGAAATGAGCCATTGTCGGGCCACGTGGCCACTGTGCATACTGAGCGGCAGGCCTGCAGTGGCTCTCCAAAACGGTGGATAGAGGACAAAGGAGAGTCTTTGACTGTTGACAAGGAGAGGCTGTGTGCGCTTTGAGAAAGAGAGGAAGGAGAGAGGAAGGGACACGCACAGAGACAGGAGCGAGGGATGGAGACAGATGCGGAGAGACAGAGGGAAAGAGGAGGAAGTAGGGAGAGAGTGACAAGAGGGCGGAGAAGAAGGCACGGAAAGAATGACACGTATACAAGAAAATAAGAGAGAAATGGACAAAGAAAGTACAGAGAGGCTAAGATGATGAAAGAGGAGGGCGACATAAGAGATGTAAGGAGAAAGGGAGAAAGAGACAAGAAAACAACGTGCACTGATATCAAAAGAAAAAGGGACAGAGAGCAGAGAGTGAGAACCATGTGGATGTATAGAGCTCACACAGGGCTGTGGATGGGGGTTGCCTGGCTGGTTGGTACAGTAGCTCTTGCCCTCCTGATGTCAGCTGGACAGCACACTGTGGAAGTGCTGACTGAGCCCTGCGCGCGCACACACACACACACACACACACACACACACACACACACACACACACGCACACACCTCTTTCCCTAAAATTGCTGATGACTTGTTTTCATGAACATATTATTTCCAGATGGAGGTCATGAATAAAACCCGACGGAAACAAGTCGGGTGAAACTGGAAACTTAAAAAAACAGAAATGGAGGGGTACGGAGCTGAGTTAAAAAAAACAAAACCCAATCATTCTCCTCCCCCGCTCAGTCCCTGAACGTTTAGAAATGAGCAACTTGTCAATTACACGGTTAAAAACAGAGGAACAGTGTACCACACATGAACATGTGGACAGCAGTCCCACATGACCGTTTCGGCACGATGCAAATATGAAAACATCCCTAAACAAAAAAAAATCACTTTCGTAATAACACAAATAAACAAAGCTTGGAGCAGCTCAACCTTCAAACCTCCACACATATTTCCAGCTAAATAAACAAAGTCGGGGGGGAAGAAAGGGAATACTTTCAGACTCAACTGAGAATACAAAAGCTATGGCTCAAAGACCTCCTCTGGAACAACCGCAGAACATTGTGCCGATTCGCCAACCCCGGGCTCTCCAACGAAGAGGTGTATGAAGACAGACGCATTGTTGTTCTGTGACTATACACTACACTCAACCGAATAACCTAACGAATCTGTCACCAGTTTGCATTCGTGATGCGTTTCAAAACATTTGAGCATAAAACAGCATGAAGTGAGCGCCGGACCAAGCCAGAACATCCATTAGCTCTGTCAAAGGGGGTTGCCAAGACAAATCCAGTCTCTTCAAATCCATTTTCTTCACTGAGCTGGCGTGGAGGAGGACGAACCGCGGCTGTCTGTTCCAATAAATTAATCACTTGGAGATATTGGAGGGGTGTGCTCTGTATTAGCAGTAGGAAGACGTTGCTTGTGAGTTAATGCTCTAAAGGTTTTGCTGTGTGGCCAGTTAGCTGCTTTGTTGCTTTTCCAAATTCCTGAGATGTGAATGTATCCAATGTTGATTTTTGTGCTTAGGGTTTTGTGGCTATCTGCAGTTCTTTCAGTCAGATTTTAAGTCTATTTACCCTTACCAGCGTTCTTTTGGATTACCTCCCAACCAGCCCTTCTAGTCAGTCCGGCTGTGTTGGTCCAGTCAGTTGGTTTGTTCTTATCTAATCTGAGTCAGACTCCTTATCTCCATAATCAGACTCTAATCAGCCAGCTTTGTCCAGACAACAAGGGGCCAACATGAGGCAAAGAGGACCCTGAGGCCTCCCTCCGTTGTCTCAGCCATAAAAGTGTAATATGTAGACAGGGCATGCCTTTTCAAGTCAGTGGCAGTGGTATGGCTGAATGGCAAAGCAGTAAACACATTCAGAGATATGTGCAGTTTGTTGTACTTTCATTTTGGATCCTTGTTGTTTCTGCAATAAAAAATTGTTTTTGCATTTTTTTCTCAATGTTTCTTCAGAAAATGTTGAGTAATTTCAACATCATGATGTTCATATTAGGGTTCTTAATATATTATGACAGAATTTTAATATCAAGATTAAAGTCTTGAAGATTAAAGATTTTTCCCCCTTTTCTAAACAGCAACAGGAAATCTGTGAAGAGTGGGGGATGACAGGTTACAAAGGTCTCTGGCTCATATCAGGACATTGCTGGTATTTGGTCTGCTCATTCTCTTCCACCAGAGACTCTCTGGCTGCAACAAGTCCTGACTATACAAATCCTTCAGCCTGCCACCCTGCAGTCCTGCCCTTATCTCAACCTCACCCGGTTCCCCCTGGCAGCCACAGATGGCAAGCCCATTCGTGTGCAAACCGCAGATTGAGCTCTGATTGTCCTGATGACTGCCTTTGTCTTACAGTAATACCCCCCCTCTCACCATGAGAAAGAGCACAAAGGGCCAGTAAGTAAGCTAATTTACATGTATTAATTAAGGCTCATAATGAGCCCAGCATGACAGGGCATTTGAATGCATTCCTCTGGTATTGTGCAAACTCTGCGGAGCTCCATAGGTTTGCACTCTCACCCATTCAGATGGGCTACAGATTGTAGATGTGGGGGCACGCGAGCAGATAAAGGATTTAAAACACACACACACACACACACACACACACACACACACACAAAAAGAGGTCAGTATACACAGGTTTCACTTCCCCCACTGACACACACACACACACACACACACACACACACAAAGGTGCTAATGAGAAATAAACAGGCTGTTAGTTATAGTTAGACTTAATTCAATAAAGATGCAAATAACCACAACAGCATAAAGTAGAAACAATACATTTATAATTCCAAATTTTAAAACTGTACAATGACAATAAGTGAAGTATAAAAAACACTCAAGTGAATAATTTTTCATTGAAAATAAAAATTTCACCCACAAGGTGCATGTAAGCTATAATGCACAATCATGTAAGAACAATTACATTTCATTTGATCATATAAATATTTATGAACTAAGCACTATAAACTAAGTTTACAAAAGTATGTAAAAACAGACGGCTCTGGAATGGTTCTAATCATCGTTGCTCGTTGTTGATGTGTAAATGCTTACATGCTTGTTGCCATCTCATACCACAGCGCTAAGCCAGGGAACCATGATAAAACAGCCGCAACCTCAGCGCATTAACATCAAAGTGTATTTGTATAAGAGCTTGTTTTCATTTCTCGTCCTCAGGCTTCAAATGCTTTGGCTTAAAAATCCTACTATGGGGACCCGGCCTCACAGACGAAAGCCAACACACATGGAAAATAAAGCCAAGGTAGAAGAAGAAAAAAAAAAAAAACATGTCGAGGGCACAAGGCTCTCCCTCCTTAATTGTACCTGAAGGGAAATCCCTTTAAATAGTAGTTGGCAGAGGCAGTGAGCTGGCAGGCAGATCAAACAGTCACTGAGCAGAAGCCCTATAAATACATCACATTCACTTGCCTCACTTCAAACGCCTCCTCCTCAGCCCAGCCTCTACGCTGCGTCCTGCAGGTCCACAGAACCGAGCTCCACGCAGCATGTTCTCGAGGAGGACGCCACACATCGCATATCTCTCACCCCGCTCTGTGATGACTCCAGAGGACTGGAACGGGACCGTTCTGTTTGTTCCTTGCGTCACACTGTGGAAGATTCAGGAGCTTTGGTTTTCCTCACGTACACCTCTGACGTTCCATCAGGTACCAGGTGACTGAAGCTGCTCTTAAAAGAGGCCAGGAGGTGACCTGCAAAACACACACACACAAAATAAAAATGAAACAAAGAAAGAAAGAGAGGGAACGAGCCATGTTAAACACATCTGCAACATCAATAAAGTAGCATGTTTTGACTTGATAGCCTTAATAACTGAGTACAATTCAACATTGAACAGCTTCATGAAGGATTAAAGGGGTGTAGCGGTGGAGTATGTTTACTCAGCAGTCATGTGACAGGCATGATTTAGTGGGTAATTATGCACGCTTATTATAGAGATATTTTCACTATTTGTGCATGAGGCGGTTTTTCATTTATGTCATGAGTTTGCAGACGAAAGTGAGCTGGAAAAACATGTATGAGAACAGCAATGTGATAAAAAAAAACAACAACACACACGTAAACAGAGGAAAAGAAAGGAAAAGTTGATCAGTGTCTTTACTAACCCGTCCACGTCTTCTGTCCGGTCAGAGTGAAGCTGCTGCACTGAGAATGGGAGCTACAGGTGTACGCTGCCTCTCTGGCGCTGTGGACCGACAGCACGCAGCCCTGCTGGCTGTAGGACGGCCAGCAGCGGTACTCCACGTTCCCAGAGGTCCCCATACCTAGCATCACGGTGTAATCTAACCACAGAAGAGAGAGATGCCACTTCAATACACGAGGCTACTAAAAGATTTTGAAGTGCTCTCTGAGGGTTTAGATGAAAGTTCAATGATCCCTGAGGGGAAAGGAATACTCTGCAGCATCGAACGAAGAGAACACAGATAAGAACACGAAGAGCAACAAAGCAAACAGGTTGAAGGCGAAGATTCAGAGTCTCTGTCATGCAGCTACAGAGCTCTTAACGACTCAAAGGGATTCCTTACATGGCTATGATTGACAGGTTTAAAGGTAAAAGATATATTAACTTATATTCAGTCATTTTACATTGATTAGAATTTACATAGGCTTGTGTGTGTCCTGTGGTAATGTTGCATATAGAAAAATAAAATATGTTTTTGAACATCTCACAGCCCTTAAATGTACCTAAAAATATCTTTAGACAAAATATTCTTCTACATCTGACGCATGTGCATGTTCACAGCTGAACATGAGCCTTTAGAGTTATCTTTTGCTGCCAGTTTCTATTAATGGGGCCTGCACCTAAAAGTTATTTTCATTATTGATGAATCTGCCAATTATATTCTTAATCGTTTGGTCTATTAAATGTAACAAAATTGATGACAAGACAACATCTTTAAACAACTTGTTTTGTCTGACTAACGGTGCAAAAACCTAAAGATATGTAGTTTTACTTTCATAAGCATAAGATAAAAGCAGAAGTTGGAACCACAAAGAGTTTAAGTCACTTTTACTTAAAAAAATGACGTAAACATTTAACAGTTTATCAAAGTAGTTGCTTCAGCAATGACAATCGCACTTTTCCCCATTTGTTAAATATGTTAATGCCAACCCAGAACTTTCTATGTCTATTTCAGTCTTGGCAAAAAGAAAATAATCTCCATTTTGACAAACTGTTGCTCCGCACTGAAAAATCACTTCACTTCACCACCCTCCTGCCCAACATTTGCATTACATTCATCATAATAACTCTTTCAGTCAGCCGTCTTGTGGATGTGGCCTTAAATCATCTGCTACACATTAGCAGGAGTCATGAGAAAGAAGCATGCATGACACACACACACACACACACACACACACACACACACACACGACAAAAGCCTCGTCTGTGAGTCTATACGGAGGAGGCACACTGTTACAAACTGTTAACCTTCCTAAATGGCAGGAGTCGGTGTGTGTGTGGGGGTATTGTTAAGAGGAAAAAGACACGAGGATCTGCCTTCTGGGCCTGAGAAAAGGGAACAAGGAGAAGGAGTGTTTCGAGGATCCTTCTCAGGGGAGAAAAAAAATGAGGCCTCTTGGGGAGCTAAAGCCTCAGCTGTTGAGGAGACAGAGACTTCTGAATATAAGCTCTTTGTGTTTACCATGAAGCCTTCCTTTCATATTAATATAAAGAACAGCAAACATATTTATGACATTCCGCAAAAGACCTACATTAATTCACTCTTTGTATTTTAGCACGCAACTAAATTCGTGCTGGCAGCAACAGCCGTTTTAAGAAACGATGTCTTCTCCGGATTTTGCCCTACATCAAATCAGATGATCTCAGCTGTGGAAAAGTTACATCCACATTACCAATGAATGTCCATCTGTCAGCAATTTGAAATTACGTCTTGGGACCTGATGATGTCTTTCTCACACACACGTACACACACACACACACACACACACACACACACACACACACACACACACACACACACACACACACACACACACACAC
>JAVQJF010012324.1:0-30794 GCA_036023855.1 Gadopsis marmoratus
TGGCGACCAGTCCAGGGTGTTTCCCTGCCTCTCGCCCAAATGTTAGCTGGGATTGGCTCCAGCCCCCCCTGCGACCCTTCGGGATAAGCAGTCTGGTTAATGAATGAATGAATGAATGAGTTTTCACCTGTAGCTCAAAAACCATTTGTACCACATGTAGCACCCATGTATCCATATGTTCACAAGTAGCTTTGTGTCCTTTTTCACTTCACTTCACTTCACTTAACGGTTCCCAGGTTGGTTTCATTCACACACCGATGGCAACGCAGCTGCCATGCAAGGTGCTCGCAAGTCAAGGTGCAGTTTTAGGGGTTCTTGAATGTGGCTCTACCTGCTGACCCACAGCCACCAACAGTTAATGGGTTTCTTACCTTAATGCACTGAAGCATGATGTTTCAAAGCTGTTATTCACTCCCATTTCATCTAAAGTAGCCCAGCAAATCCATTAAGATCAGTGAGTTTCCACATTGTCGCAGCACAGCTGATTGTAAAATGATCAATCAGCATCAAGCGTCTCTGAATGTACGAAGCAGCATGACATACTCTGAGCGCCTGCCGAGGTCCTGTTGCTGTTGTTGTGCTGCAGTCTGAGCAGATGTGGACGTTCACGCTCAGCTGGGTCACACTGACATGGTGCTGCTCTGTGTTTGTGCAGCTTGTTCTCGCGGTGAACGGCTATAATGTGCAAACTGTCCACCATCCCAGCTATGCTGCCACCTTATGTGCCTGTCGAGACCTATTCTCCACCATTTGCTGATCGGTGAATGCTACAGCACACATCATGGCGGTGGGAGCACAAGGATTCACCCTGAACAGTGTAAGAGCTCAAGGACTGTTGGGCAGCAACACAATCAGAGCAGTTTCCTCTTCAGTTCAAACACCGAGCTCCCCCTGAAACTTCACACCACATTTTACAAATCGGATACAGTGGAATGAGGGAGCTTTGGAGGCGTTGTTAGGTGTATTTTGGGACGAGCCGTTTCCCCTTCTTCCAGTCTTAATGCTAGTAATTGCAGAGAAGGCAGAAGAAGAGGTTTTATAGTTACATACGTTGTGCTTTTATTTTGTAGAAATGACTGTAGCGCGTGAGAGGAAAGAGGAATGACGACTATAAAAAGGTACCTGGCAGGAATTCAACCTTTTCTTTTTTTTTGTTTTCTATAGTGCCAGACGTCAGAGCCGGACTCTTTCATATCATTTACAGTGACCCAACACTTTCAATCTGACATGAAAGGGAGCTAAACCACATGGTAGAGTTGTTATAATAAACAGATAAATATATAAAATATATAATCTAGTGGGCATTCATGTGTAAATGTGCCGAACAATTCACACTAAAAAGTCCAAATTTAAAGGTATAATTTCAATGAGCAGGTATGTTGGAACATCCCAGCACATCGTCAGGTGGAGACAAACGGGTTTGGTCACCGTTAGCTGGCTGCGGTTCCCTCGGATACAGTGACACAAGATGGATCGGTTCCTGAAACGGAACAGGATGCGGGAGTCAACCCCGCGGCAGTAAAAGCTCCAAAGGCCGTGTTGAGGAAAGATGAGCCCGAATACGTTAAACGGCGATTCATAACAGCAGCAGCGAGTCGGAAGCACAGTGAAACCTGTCAAACCATCAAAGCACTAGAGACGTTCAACACAAAGCTGCTGGGATGTTGTCTTTTTTACTTTTCCTTCGTGTGTTTGGGGAAGTGGTCCATCGAGAAATGTTTTAACAGATGTTTAAGCTACAAAAGGTCGGGAACCTGCTGCTATGGAACCTTCAGCTCCTGCACCTCACTGGAGAAGGAGAAGGATGCTGAAGGAGGAGGTTGAAATGAATGGAATCACTTTTTCTACAATAATATAATATCGTTTAAAACTGATACGTGAAGCACACAAGCAGCAAAGGGGTTGTAGTGAATAACTGTGTTACATGGACACGAAGAGCTAACTGCCACATTGAAGCTTTCTCATCACCACCAACAGGTAAAGCTGTTTGTCAGAAGGTTCACTGCCATTTAAAGTTCACTGCCCCACTTTGGGAACCTAAAGTATTATGATGCAGAGAATCTGAAAAACATTTGAAATGTCCTGTACCGTAGGAAGTGCATCACAGTGAGCTTTAGAGGTTTCCAGCATCTATCTGCCGGGTGTTTCTTGGTGTTGATGGGAGTCGTATCAATCTTCTCTCAGCAAGAAAGACAATATGTGCATTTTCCAAAATGTAGAAAAAATACAATTTAAATTTGAATGAAGTGACTCTTTAAACACATAGAATAGTGCTTCTACTCAGTAGGTATTTGAATAAACAATGAACTTTCTGTGAACTCTATGTTCAATACAGCGACCAGCCGTAACATCCAGACAGCACGACACCCTGAGCGTCCCCATAGCAACAAGCAGCGATGCTCTGTGTGTTCTGGCAGCTTTCTATCAGAACCAGCATCACTGCTTGAGCTCCAGAAGCTCTTCTGTTGGATCGGACCACACGGCCATCAGGGACCCTGCCTCCGCCGTCACCGCTCACATCCTTCCTGCTTCAACACGTCAACTTGGAGTCAAAATGTTCACTTGCTGCCTCATAAATCCCCCCCCACTGACAGCTGCCATGGTAACCAGATAATCAGCGTTCTTCACCTGTCGGTGCTCATAAAGTTATGGCTGATCGCTGTATCTTCTTCACACACATATTTGGAAAGAGGGGCTGTGACTTGATGAACACTGCATCTCCCACCCTTGCGACTATGAGAATGCATGGCATCAGATACGACAGATTTTGACATGATGACATGCGTTCGCTGTGACTTTGTTGTTAGTGGGTGAACACTGGAAACATAAGGTTTTCGTGCCTGAGAAGCTTTGATGCTGCACACGAGCCGCACAGGTAATGAGAGCGTGTATCACAGCAAAGTGGCTGCAGCGATGCTTCATCACACCAGCCTCTTCAGCTCACTGCGAATCTGTTCCCAGCTGCTTTTTCTCACCCCAACTTTTTTCATGCAATTCTAAAGTCAGAGTTTTTTTTTTGTCTATTTTGGCTGAAAACAGATTTCCTTTTTTCTCTTTTTTTCTTCTTAAATGTTTCCCCTTATTCTACTTTTCTCCTCAACACTAGGAGCCAACTCAAACAGGCAAGGCGCAGATTTCAACAGTAATGATGGTGACGGTGACGAAGGTATTTTTCTATCTTTTTCCCCTTTTTGACCAACAAAATAAAAGCCTGACAGTGTGCATGACAGCAAACCTGCAGACCTCTTTTGTAATCATTTTCTTTTGACCCCCTTCCTCCCCCTTTCTTTTTTACTCCCCCTGAAGTGCATCTGAGTGCACTCCTCTCAGCGCTTCATTTTTGTGTCAACCTCTTTCCTCTTTGGAGTCATCAGAGGATCTTGTCCGAGGTGAGAGGACACCTCTAAACAGGAAGGAGGTCCCAGTAATCCTTTATTCACCTGTCGTCGCCAACTCAAATGTGATCTGAACTCAGCTCTGCATGTTATTTTGCCGCCGCTGATGAAATACATTTTTAAAATGATCATGTCCCTCTCCTCCCTTTCTACATCTCCTTTATTTCTTCTCCAATTGCTCGGTGAAGCATGAGTACTAACCCATGTTGTTTTGACAGTGGAAATTTGTTCATCATCTCAGAGAAAATCTTCCCTTCTTCTATTAACACCTTGCTCCTCTGCATGACAATAACAAATGGTGCAGTATGTTTCTGCACTTTGCGGGGTAATCTGTGGCAGGTGACGGAGGTGAAGGAGCCGCTGGAGAAGTGTCAGTTGAAGGGCTCCGTTTGTCTCCTGGGGGAGAGACATGCAAGTGCCAGTGACATTATTATTGGCAGTTATTCAGTTTACACGAGTGTTGCTCCAGAGAGAGAGATTTGACATAATCCACACATGCCTTAATATTAGTTAACTGTGTGAGTGTAGACCAGGAGCCAGACTTTAAAACCAGGGTTTTGAATGTATTTGTCATTGAAGAGAAGATAGCTTCAGTGCACCTGAAAGATGTGTTTCCCCTGGTTATGCAGCTATTGTTAGACTAATAATTCAAACCTAAATATAGCATTTCAATAGGTCTCTGAACTAAGTTTTCCTCAACATGGACATTTTTACTGTATAAACCTTTTGGTTCTTTCATGTCCTCCAGGAAAATGTAAAAAGATTACACATGAATAAGTAATGCAGGGGACAGAATATGCTACGTTACTTCTCTCAGTGACCACTGGTGATGTCTGGCTCATTTCATTCAACATGCATTCATATGAATAAATACATGCAAAATATGTCATATTGCCATGGAACTGGGAAATAATCCAATTACAACTCTTACTTTGAAATGTTAGCAGTTAGAGTTCACTTCAGGTAATTTACAAAGTCTTTGTGAAAAATGGATTATGTATTTTCTTTCCATATGAGCAATGGATGAAAATTGTATATGTATAGACGTATAACAGCAGCCAAAGAGTTGAAGTGGACATTCAACAAATGATGAGCTCATCATTTAATTTAATTTCCTGAGCTGCATCACTTGTGTGCAGCATTAACTGATTTGGCTATGTTGTCATTCAGTCAGTCAAATGCATATTTTTTGTTCGGGGAAGAACATTTTTAGCTTCTTGTTACGTCATTACTGAGTATTACTATGCAGCATCACATGATCATTTCTGTTCTGAGCTTGAGATCTCAGATAAACTGATCCAACTGCATCAGCTGCAGAACGCTGCTGCCGTGGTAGATCAGGGCTAATTACATGCAAATTGGATGAAAGGCGCAGTGAAAACTATTACGTATGTAAATGTACCCTTGGTTGCTGTTGTTGTTGTTGTTGTTGCCAGTTCCATACTGAATGTGGATCAGAACATAAAGGATCAGTCTGGTGTTATTCTGCTTCATGTACTGTCCCACAAAAAAGACCCAAAGCAGCAGTTTGTGAGTCCACCTGTCAACACATCTGACTTTCTGTCTCCGACTCTTAGCTCCAAGCCCATTGGTTCCTAATCAACACACATCTTTTTAAAAGGCTCAGGAATTTCCTAAAACAGCGGCTCCCTGTAGTTTTTAATATATGTTAGTCAAACAGGAGGAAACAGTGTTTTTGTCGGGGACTATTTTTGGGTGCGGATTAATTTGGTGCCAGTATTTCTGGCAGCAGGATGTTGTTGGTGGGATTGAGTCAAAATAACTACAGTGTGTGTGTTTGTGGTAATGAAGGAACATGTCACCAATCAGTGAGCCGGAGGAACGACAGGTGACGTTTATTTATATCGCACGTTTCATACAACATGTGTAAACTCAATGTGCAAAAAATATATAAATAAAACAGAAACCAAATGAAAGACTCACTGTGCTACAGGATAAATGGGATGGCACGTGACAAAAGAGAAAAACTAAAACACGAGCTTGTTGCATAAAGTCATAAAACAATCAGAGTAGGCTAAAAACATACAAAATATAAAAGGTGTGACCACCGCTAGATGTAGCATGTTAGCCTCGATGACTGATAACCACATCTGAATAAATGACAAGGCCACGAAGGAGAAAAGAGAGTTAATGATGGCAAAGGACAGAGTGTAGATGTGCTAAAAGAATTAGGCTGGTGTTTGAAACTGCATCGAAACAATGAGCAGAAAGATCCTGAAAAGCTCTGCAGAGCTGATGGAAACGCTTCCCGTTTTGTGTCACACAGCAACATAAATGTGTTAGTTTCTCGACCGTAGTTCAACCAGATGCAGGCGTTTGACCAACGCTTACAGTAGTTAGTCCTCTCGTACTTAGACTGATGGTGATAGTTCAGCTGCTAAAAGATGTGCTCCAGGCCTACAGTTCCCATAATGCAACCCGATATCATTCAGGCTTCCTGTTGTAAATGAGTGAGTGTGACATCATTTTCATGTCTCTCAGACTTGACAAGGCTGCTGCAGAACCACAGAACTGTTGACTGCTGCTGCCATGACAAGGGAACCGCTCATTATGGGGGACGTTGGTGGAGTGGCCCTTTAATCCAAGGGCTGGGTGGTTTGTTGCCTGGCTTCTTCTTCCTGTCCACATGTCCAAGTGTCCTACAGACAAAATTTGGATAAATATGTAAACCACTTTTACACCATCTGCAGAATAAATGTAATCGAATGACACGTTTAAAGATTTATTCTTACATCGGCTACAACAGAGAATGATCCCAAATTGGTTTTATGAAATGAAACCTCTCAGGAAACGGTATCTTCTAAAAGCTTGAATGGAGCGAACATTCCCTTGAATTAGACGACACTGGGATGTTACAATGGATTATAAAAAAGACAATATCCACTTAGGAAGTACAGGCCTTTGATTATGTAGGCAGAAGTGTACCTATTCAGACATTACCAGCTCTGCAAAAGAACATTACAGAGAAGTGTTTGCCTTGATGATCTCGGTTTCTGCCGTGTCACATTGAAACTGGCCGTCTGGATGAAGAGCGTCTTCAGGCGCCACCTTGGCTCGGCTGTGTTTTCAGCAGAACACGCAGGATCGATGCACTCTGACTGTTTGAACATCTGCAGTGGCAATGAATTGCTCCTGTGGATCCCCTGTGGTTCCACCTCCAGTGAACCTCAGCGATATTCTGAGAATATACGAGGAACCTTGCAGCACTGCAGACAACCTCTCTCAGGCCGGCTGCGCTCGCTTACGTCGTTTCTTCCAAAACTTTGCTCTTTACCGTTAAATCAGCGTTTTGCCAGAAGTACTATGTGAATTAAATGTACCCTCAATTATAGTTATTCAAGTATGTCCCCAGAATAAGAAGTGCTGAGGGCATTTATAGAATTGCCTGTGGAGATTTTACTGTAATTACTGTGAAAAGAGACACTCTGGAAAGAAAAGATCATATTATGAGTTCAAAGCACAGCGGCTTTATATTTAGTTTTCATATACATATAGAAAGAGATCAATGCATATATATGTAAACATTCAATTCAATTTTACTTCTATAGCATATATCATAACAGAGTTATCTCACTTGTTAATATAGACCAACTCTATATGTACACACCCAACAATCAATAAAATATGGCAGAATTAACTGTTTTAATTTCATAAATATAAATCAAATGTATGGCAAAGGCAGAGAGCATATATATATATATATATATATATATATATATTAGGTTAGATATATTATCTAACCTAATTCAGCATCAACAGTGAAGGAGCAGACAAAATGGGGCAGAAGAAAAACAGGGAGGCGATAGAAGACGACAATATTGGGAAATTAGCTCCAATGAAGCTTGCAGCCGGCAGGTCTGAGGGCTTCAGGAACATAGAGAGGCCCTGTGACCAGACCTGCACACGAGATAGAGAGCGATAGAAGTGTCAGGGCAGGGTGACAGACAGACAGACAGCGACATTAACGTGTCTGTTAAACGCTGTAGCAGAACACCGGTTGTGTGTGTTGGGGATTTAAGGGCCGGCAGTGAATTGTCTCTTTGTGTCCGGATTAAAACACCTAGTCATGTGAAACTAACATACTCCAGCCTGTTTAGGTAGATGTTGCCACTGCAAGTGGCATCAATTCTGTGTATATTAAATAAATAATTAATTAAGTGATCCTTTTTTCCTTGAGGCAAAATACTCTAATACTTGATCTGATCTGATCGGTGTATATATGTGACATAAAGAAATATTTTTAAAAAGTATTTCAGATATGTGCTCAACATGTTCATACGTACAGAACTTTATGACCTCTGACAGGTGAAGAACACTGATTATCTGGTTACCATGGCAGCTGTCAGTGGGGGGATATATGAGGCAGCAAGTGAACATTTTGTCTCCAAGTTGACGTGTTGAAGCAGGAAGGATGTGAGCGACTTTGACATGGAACCAAACTGTGATGCTGGACGACTGGGTCAGAGCATCTCCAACACTGCAGCTGTTGTGGGCTGTTCTGGTCTGCAGGGGGCAGGACCTACCAGAAGTGGTCCAAGGAAGGTGAACCAGCTGAACCGGAGACAGGGTCATGGGCGGCCAAGGTCATTGAAGGCTGGACCGTGTGGTCCGATCCAACAGAAGAGCTTCTGTAGCTCAAACTGCTGAAACAGTGATGCTGGTTCTGATAGAAAGGAGTCAGAACAGAGAGCATCAGGTTGTTGCAGATGGGGGACGCTCAGGGTGCCGTGCTGTCTGAATGGTGTATGTTGGCTGATATGTAACAGGAAACTGCAGTACAGAAATACAAGATGTTTTTAGGCAATAGAAAAACAGCTTTGGCATTATATAGCTTGCCCAGCAGAGAGCGCTGACAATGTCCTGCTCAGCACATATCATGGTGACATTTCCTTAACCAACATTAAGGGATCTGTATCACATGATATAAATTAAACACAATATAGGACAAACAGTCATTAAGTATTAAGATAAATATCTCAAAGATTCAGCATCACTTCACATTTTACTGAAATACTTCATTCCTGCGGCAGAAGCGGATGCTGCACCTGAGAGTCCAGAGCAATGCAGTGACTTCTACGCAGACCAATATGGAAAGCTCTTCTTTCCCAGCTTGACTGCCTTCATGAGCGCTGGTCCCATCGTTGCTATGACTCTGGCCTGTGACAATGCCATTGCCCACTGGAAGTCCATAATAGGGCCTGTGAGCAGCATCAAGGCCAGAGAAACTCATCCAGAGTAGTCAGTCTGTTAATTTATATAAGGTGTGGATTTAAAGTTTTGTTTTGTTGTCTGTTCCTTCTATGGCACATGTGCTGTTTTTCATATATGTAAACTGTATTGCAATGGTGGACATTTTTACTGAATCGCTACCTAGAAGGTATTTTGGAAAGTGAAATGTACACACCAAACAAGGCCTGTGATCTATCCCATGAAAACATGCTGGATATTAAAGTTCCTGCTAATACTTTAAATATCTGTTGCAGAAACAGGCTGGAACAAATAAAACACCATCAGTGTGTTAAAGACTTCCCCTACCACAATGTAAGTTGTGTATGTATCCTATATACCGTATATACGTTACTGTGTGAGCACATCAACATTAGGGTGTTACAATACTTGATTATTTCTATGATATCATGGCACCAATCCTCTGGGCACAATAAACAAAATAATGGGTCAAACATACTGTTTACAGTACATACATTTACATTACTTCTATATACGGTTTTGAATAAGTAACAACATAATATTCTCTGTGGTCTTGGTACAGCGTGTATTCAGCTTGCAATGCAAAAGTCTGAATTTGATATTTGCACATACAATTAATTAGAATTCTCGGCCAAAGCCTCTGACTATTATGACTCCATGGCCTGTGTGCCCGTCATCCTATGAGTTGGTATGATTTTATTTTCTTTAACGTAGGTTTGTGATCACGAGACGTGTTTATATGAACGTGATGTATTTCTTTTCCTAGCCGTAGAGCAAAATATGGCACTTCTGACATGAAAAACGCACTCCATGGCAGTGAGTCATTTCATGTATCTGAAAGAGAGATCAAATTCATGTTCCCAAACTGTAAGTGATACACAAACTCACACATGCTGCTGTTCGTATAGAAATGTAGCAATGAACACTTACAATTCTTTACCCCACATGTTTTCTTCCTACAGCTGTAACTGAGCCCTTTCCCTCAAGAGCAGCAACCAAAGAATACCTGAGCAGGTATGTCTGCTTCATGGACTCACCGAGCTCTGCAAGCACAAGCCACGCAACCCCTGTGTAAGTATTCGATGCCAAATATTTGAAGATATACAGGTGGACCGAGTAATCTATTTGCCAGTTATGTCCCTGAAATATCTTTCTCCATTCTCCTGCACTTTTGTTTTCAACAGATTTGGCTGGCTGACGGGCTGAACAAAAACAATCCAAACATGCCTCAAATATGTGATGGAGCCATTGTGGAGGAAGCAGAATGACAATGAGGGACAAATGCATCATTTCTGACAGTGTACAGATTATTTACAGATGTACGGTAGCTACCCACAATAGCTCTAAGGACTGAGTGTGACCATTACTGAACAATAAATACATCGTGATACTGCAGCTCCTAAACACATTCTGTCATTCTTACACACACTTATCGATACAGTAGCTATACGACTGACGGTGGTTACCTTCCACCGTCTATATCAGTTAACTAATGCAATGTTTCTAAAACTACTCACTTGAATTACTGAGAGTATTTGGATGTTTGCCGGGTCATAAACCAGTCACTTAAACTAGAAAACTTACATTTCCTGCAGAAAATGCATGCGAGTGCTGAAATTAAACTGCAAAACTGCAGAAAATGCAGAAATGTGAAATGAATTGGAAGCTGAATTGTATCGCCTAAACAAGCTAAGAGCTGAAATTCACGTAAGTTGAAAGCTAAACTGATATTGTAATTGTTGAAGGAAGCATGATTTCAGTATTAATGTTGAGAAAAAACATCCCACACATCAGCTGTGTGTCTGTCTGATGTGATCTTGTCTTTGACAAGGTTGAGGACAAGATCATGGCTCGTAGAAAGGAAAAGATCATTTTCAAATGGTAGGGCAACTGTGGTTTCACAGGTGAAAGGCTGGTGTTTAACCCCGTCACCCACCCTTTGATGTCTGGACCTTGTCGCCCTTTATGGTTCCTCCTGTTTGCATCATGTCCCCTGGGCGTCAGGGTTAGGTTAGGCTGTCTGACCCAGCGGCTGCGGTCAGACCAGGACCAGTGTCTCTTTATTATGTAGCCTTGAGTTAAACCTTCCCACGAAAACAAGTTCCAAACATTACAGACGCAACAGCAATAAAGAACTTTATTTTGAATAGTAAATGCAAAAAACCTAACTACTAACACCAAATAATGGAACAGTTGGGGGGAGAGAGAGAGGAGTCATTTAGATTTCCACCTCTCCCATAAAGGTTCAGCCTGATTCTGTTTCGCACACTGACACTGTCCACGTGCCTTCAGTGCTCTGCCTTTTCAACTGACCAACAAAGTCCACCCCACTATGCCGTAATTCTACATTTATTTTGTTGTCGTTTTAGGAATTTCCTAAGACACATTTTGTTCAAATGTCACACTTAACAGACTGTAGACCAGGAATTTTCACTTCCCTTCCAACATTTTGTTTCTAAAAACATAAGCTAGCCGGAGCTATTTTCACGAGCTATTTTCACATTAAAGGCTTAAGGACACAGAAAGATATTAATACATATTAAGATTAATGTTAACCCTTAATACTAGTTAATGTCTATATCTGTAAATTATGAATTAGAGTTAGCTACTTTTGACAAGAAAAAAGACACAACCACCTCAACTGTGCTGGTCTTGTCTTGTACAATAGTAAATGTTCCCACCTGTGCGCATTAGCTATGTAGTGTATTTGTGTCTGCATTACTGTACAGGTCAACAACAACAAAAAGTTGAATGTAAGCAAAGGAGTGCAACACAAAAACAGCCACAAAGTACTGTGTATTTATTGATTTTGTGAAAATACGCTCAAAGTATCATGTACAATATCTTAAAAGATAGTATTCACCCGGTAGTATTCAACTGTGTTTTCGTAAGTGCGGGTAAACCTCCCTAAACAGTTTCCCATTCATTTCCTATGGTGGTGGTTCCTATGGTGGTGGTTCCTCTGGTAGTGGTTCCTATGGTAAAGTGGTTCCTCTGGTAAAGTGGTTCCTCTGGTAGTGGTTCCTATGGTGGTGGTTCCTCTGGTAGTGGTTCCTATGGTAGTGGTTCCTATGGTAGTGGTTCCTATGATGGTTGTTGCTATGGTGGTGGTTCCTATGGTAGTGGCTCCTATAGTAGTGGTTCCTCTGGTAGTGGTTCCTATGGTAGTGCTAAACCACAGATCAGAGAAGACCAGAATCAGAGGCAACAGTCCAGCTGTGTTGTGTAAATATATAGCAGCCATGTCTCTGAGGGGTTTTCATATCATGTTGTGTACAACATCTATTGTCCATGATATCTTTTACTACTACATATTATGTTTCTGTACTATGTTAATGCTGCGCCCCCAGACCTGCTGGTGGTCAGGGAGGGATATGTTCTTAAACCCTGCAGCTAACCTGTATGTAAAAAACGACCTTGCGTTCACATTGACTGCAGGATTTATTCTGCAGCGCTTGTCTCTAGGGTGGATTTAGGTTCTTCCCAACTAGTAGGTGCCACCTAGTGATTCGATTCAGTATTGCGCTAATGTGGTAACAAGTACAATAAAATTGCCATTTAAACAGCATTTAAAACATGATCAAATAAAAAATATATGTGGGGGTCACTTTTTATAACACATTTAACATTCTTTTTAGTAACATTTTTCATGCCGTTTTTCCTATTTGTAGACCGGGTAAGACCGGGTAAGGAACTTGAACATTCGGGGGGAGCTCGGAGTAGAGCCGCTGCTCCTCCGCATCGAAAGGAGCCAATTGAGGTGGTTCGGGCACCTGATAAGGATGCCTCCCTTTGGTGGTTTTCCAGGCACGTCCAAGACCCCGGGGTAGACCCAGAACGCGCTGGGGGGATTATATATCCCAACTGGCCTGGGAACGCCTTGGGGTCCCCCGGGATGAGCTGGAAAATGTTGCTTGGGAGAGGGACGTGTGGATAACCCTGCTTAGCCTGTTGCCGCCGTGACCCGGCCCCGAATTAGTGGAGGAAAATGGATGGATGGATGGATGGATGGATATTTTTTAATTGTTTTTCTATTGATCACACATACTTATTCACCATATTTAGTCTACATACCTGAACCATCATTCGGCTACACGTTTACGGACACATGTATTTAGTATGAATAAGTCAGCATGTGTGGTCAGTGAAAGCCTTGTATCTCCAAAACTGACAATTCTGCACATTTCACACAAACTGTAGGGTCACTGTTGTTCAGCTTAAAGAAACTAAACTTCTATTAAAATCACAGTAAAAATGTTAAAGTAATAAAAAACAGTCAAGGTGTTTCTCGTTGCTACGGGCGACCACACATCAGTCGTTGGTCAGGGCCACAGGGTTCCAGGGCTGTTTCCGTGGAGCTCCATCTTTATCTGTCTTCTCCAGAGGCCTCAGGTGGCAAGCCTGGACCAGGTCTCTGACACACACACACACACACACGGGGGGTGGGGGTAAGACAGGCTGGAAGTCACCATCAGGCCTCTCAAACATTCTGGAACTACTTCAAGGAATCAAGGGAGGCTTTCAAGGACTTCAGGAGTTCTACTAAGGAACTCTGCAATGCCTTGAAGGATCCAAAGAGCCTTCTAAAGCATTCTGAACTCATTCAATTTCTTGAGGGACCACAGGGCTTCTTCTAGAGCATCCTGGGTTTCCTTCAAGGACTTCTAGAGTATCTTTTAAGTCCTACAGTAGCCTTCTCAAGTGACCTGGGAACTCATTAACGATGAAGACATCTCAGATGTCCTTGAGCCATAATATCAAGTATCCTTGACCTCCTTCAAGGACCCCTAAAATCTTCCAGTAGCTTCTAAGGCATCCTGTAATTCATTCAATGATTCCTGTCTTGAAGGATTTACCTTTAGCCTTTGAAGCATACAAGAGCTTCAGGGATCCTTCTAAAGCACGGTGCACCACTGCCACCTTCTGCTCCGAAGTATGGACCAGACAGCAAATAAACAAACAAACACCCTTCTACCCTATCCAAACTTATCCATCATATCCTGTAAAAACCCTGTTTCTCTTAAAAAAAAGCTAACAACACCCTGACTTGTGTTCTCTCACCCATTGTCAGTACTTCCAATTAATGTGAATTCCTGCACCCCTAACTCCCTCAACACATCCCTCATCCTCTCTGTTACCTCTTTTCCACCAAGGCAGTTTGAGTGCTGGTTCTGGGCTGGAACTTAATTGGGAACCAGTTCTTTGTGTTTCAACAGCAAAAGAACCCGGCTTCAGGCTAGGAAAACTGGTTCCAGAATGGCACCAACTCTTTGCTGTGCTAGAACCAAGAATTGCTTAAGTTAGGGGCGGGATTATTGTGACCAACCAAGACGAACAAAAACTATGTGAACGCCATGTTAAAAAAACAGCTGAATGGACGTGAAATGAAAACAGCAGTGGTCTGTAGAACAGAACAACTTTCTGTTCTGTAGTGCAAAATAAACCCGAGGGAGCGTCCACAGCAAAGCCAGTACTGGAGCAAATCCAGCTCGATTCTTGAACATAATCGCCGTCCATAGCAATCACGATGAGCAGCACAAATATGTTAAACCAGTCATGTTTGGATGCCTACGTATGCTCACAAAGCCAGGAGCAACACTTGTAAAGTTGCCATGTAGTCTGCCATTGTTGTTTTGCTTGAAGTTGCATCTAGTGTTGCTGGGAAAGCGGAGACGTATACAGACGTAAACACTGACGCAATGACGTGGCTCTCTGGCCCATGGAAAAGCAAACCGGTTCTTAGAAGGTTCGCTAGTTGAACCAACTGCGAACTGGCACTAGCACCAGCCCAGAATTAGCACTTGGTTCACGTTGGTGGAAGGGGGTATATGAGTCTCATACAGCCAACAGCTCATAACTACATGCTCTAATGACTCCTTTTTCAGATATCCCTCACAAAATCATGTTTGGTGTTTCATTTAGCACACTGTGCACCAACCTTAAACTTGTCAATACTATATGTCTGGAAGGAACCCAGAAACCTTCTTAAAAACCCCCTGGAAGTGTTTCCAGGACCCTGGAGTTACCTGAACTCCCTGTAGGAGACTTTCTGGCTCACGGCTCTCAGTTTTGCTTCGTTCTCTCTCTTGTATGTCCGCTCAGACTCAATTGCCCCCTGCAGCTCTCTCTCCAGCGCTGAGAAATTGATGACATCACGCTCTGACCTCGCCATCACCTGATGATGTCATACAGGTACAGTTATGCTTTAATACAAACATACAGACTACAGACTGTTTCCAGTCTTCTGTTTGTTCTCGTCAGATTTGGAATCACCTTGAAAACAACCCCATGAATCTCAAGGACGTTATAAGATATACAGTGTAGTACATATAATATAACATACATATCAAAGGTACTATACTTGAATATTTCCATTTACCATTTTATCCTTGTTCTCCACATCATCTCAGGAAATATTTTTCATGTCACTACATTTACCTGACAGTTTCAGTTACTTCACAGATTCAGATTATTATTCAGAATATTGATACAAAATATAATCAGCTAATAAATAACAAAATATTACATGTGATACATACAGTGAAGCAGTTAAAACTAACTGCAACATTTCATAGGGTGGAAGTCCCGAGGTGGTGTAGTCAGGATGTATCCTTAAACTTTACAATATAAGGTCCGCCCCACCACATGTGTAAGGTGCACACCTTATTAAAAAGGTCTCTCTCTCTCCTTCTGCTGCTGCCTGCGAATGTTTGTGCCTCTGGATCTGTGGAGTCTAAATCTGTAGATGCACTGCTGCGATTATTAGTGTGCCTGAAGTGCCTGAACTATTACAATCCCCCCCCAGCACCTGGAGATCAAAGACATCAAAGGAATTCCAGACAGAAAGGAACACGCACGAGTCAAAATTTTGCGTGTTGTATACACTCCGGCCAGGGGTGGCAGTGTAGCTCAGAATTCTAAAAACAAGTGTCTCAGATTTATGACTTTAATCTCAGAATTACTACAGGGGAGCAAAGACAGCCATGTTTTGCAGAGGCAGTGATCCTACACACAGCATTACATTAACGTAATCCATGATCACAGGCAATGCAGGAGGATTATGAATACCCTACTACTAATGCACACTGTCTATGAGTATGGTGTTACCATTGAGAAAACATGAAGTCATTTCTTCAGTTATGCTTCTAGGAATTTAGGGGTTGTAGCCACCTGGTGGGAGGATGGACGGTGGTGCAAAAGCTGGCTGTATAAAGGATTAAAATTAACATATTATAGTTTCCTCATTACTTACATTAATTACGATGTTTAGTCCTCCCTGAAATATCTCAACAACTATCAAACAGATTGCAATGAAATTTTGTACAGATGTTCATGGTGTCAGAGGATGAATCCTAATGACTCTGTTGATACGACTTTTTCTCTAGTGCCACCAGCAGGTCAAACCTTTCACTAATTCAGTGAAATAGCTCAAAATCTACCGGATATGGAGCAGCCCAAATGTTTTTACACACATTCATGTTCAATTCAATTCAATTCTATTTATATAGTGCTATATCATAACAGTGTTATCTCATAGCATAGTGTTTTTGTGGGATACATACAGAACAGTGGGCATTTAGAAACCATGCCACCACTATGTAGTTTGACCACCGGGAAGGTTGTTTTTGTAAAATGTCAATAAAGTAATAAACTAATCTGAGGAAACCTTATCAAACACTCCTTTATGGTAAACACATACACTGTTCTTCTGACTGTAATACCAATAATGGTATCAGCCTCGACCCTTCAGTATCAGGCTCTAGTAAAAACTGATGTGTGTGTTTGCAGTTATCTCGGGACTGTAAGGTGGAGGTTCAGAGGATTCTCCACCAGAGGGCGCTGGATGTGAAGCTGGACCCTGAGCTACAAAAACGCTGCATGACGGATCTCGGCAAGTGGTGCAGCGAGAAGACGGACGCTGGACAGGTGAGACGGACACATACTGTTCCTACTGCTGATACCGGAGACTGTAACCCAGTGATTGATGTGTGAGCGCCCTCTGCTGGTCGCTTGGTCCATCATTAAGGCTCTAATCATGTTTGTTTACAGTTAGAACTCAGCAGGAACTATTTGAAACAATTTAAAGAGCTTTAAAGGGGTTTTGTATGTTGTAGCCATGTAAATACATCACATACATGTATGTGTTTGTGTCCAGGAGCTGGAGTGTCTGCAGGATCATCTGGAAGACCTGGTCTCTGCCTGCAGGGATGTCGTGGGCAACCTGACTGAGCTGGAGTCCGAGGTCATTAAAGTGTTGACATGAGTGATTCTTTGTCTCACCTGCACGTTTCTGAACTTCCTGTCTCTGTATCGCCGTCTGCTGCAGGACATCCAGATCGACGCTCTGCTCATCAGAGCCTGTGAGCCCGTCACGCAGGCCCACTGCCACGTGAGTTACATGCACCAAATACAACACCTGCTAATCTACTGAAAGCTTTTAGCCGTGCAATGAATCCCAAGTTTGTGAGTCAGAAACAGGTTTAGTGCCAAGCAGCTTTCCACGTACACAGAATGTGTTTTGGTGCGTAATGGTCACAGTAAAAATGAGCGACAAAAGAAAACAAGCTCTCCAAGTTGTTCGAGAGCTTTGGGCTGCAGTAAGTTTTAACACCGTTCATGGACCAAACAGTAAGTCTTTTTCCATTGTATAATATTTCATTATATATAACATTATATAAGCATAGCTTATTCTTTTATGGCCAATACCTTCGTTTGAAAGAAATGATCTTAAAAACTAAATTTGCTCTCTAGAGGACATGCAGTGTTTCATTTCACACTTTTATGATGGATCCAGAGTTAACACTTTGTGAGCATCTCATTCATACAGTGCAGGTGTAATGAAGCAGGGCTTTAGATTTCAGGTGTGTTTACAATTTGTTTCCTTTCATGATATAAATACTGTATCGTCTTAAATAAAAACCAGTAGCCAAATAAAAGCCGGGTCTCCAGTAACGGGTGTGGTCGACTCGAACAAATAAAGGCCGGCCTCCCATACACACCGCTGAAAAACAAGGCAGAATAATTATGTGCTGCCAACTAACGTGGTATATTTCCATCGCTTTAATTTAATAAAGTCAACAACATAATCACGCTATTTTCATCACTGTTGTTCTAGATTACTCATCTAAAGTGTTGTTGTCTGATTTCAGTCACTGCAGGCGTGTGTTTACAGCTCAGCCAAACTTGATGTTGTAGTAACGTACAAGCACCACAAGATGGCAGCAGCTACATTTCAAGCTCCATACAGGAACTTTGCAAGTCAATTTGTTTTCCACAACATGTTTCCTGCAAATATTACACAATAAAAGCCTTGATAAGAAATGAAGGGAAAGGGTTTCTGTCCACTTTAATTTGAAAGGCCCCGGCTGCTATCTGAGGACATACGGTGTTAATAAAGTATCGTATCATTAATCTGTGTGCGTCTGTGTGTAGGATGTAGCTGATAACCAGATCGATACAGGTGACCTCATGGAGTGTTTGGTTCAGAATAAACACCAGAAGGAGATGAACGAGAAGTGTTCAGTCGGCGTTACGCACTTCCAACTGGTCAGTTACCATGACAACAGCGGTCTCTGCACACTCTGTCTTGCTCTGTTACACTAAGTACTTTTATAAATCAAAAGGTCAACGTGAGACAAACAGCAGTTTTCACCTTCACTAAATCCAAATGATGTTCCTGTGAACCTTTAGTTCCACACACGTTTAGTAGACATGTAAAGGCCTCATTCATCTCTGCTTGGTGCCTCCTAAAGTCTTTTCACATGAGATTACAGTTCCAATTAGTTTCACATATTTAACTTTAACAAATGAATTAACATTAGTGTTTTTGTTCCTCTGTTCCTGTGAACCTACCATCTGCAGCAGCTGGACATGTAAACGATGACCTGCTCAGTTACAAGATCCAGCAGGACAAAGAGAGAAAAATGTCAAATTAAGGAGACAGATGAGGCTGTCTTGATGTGTTTGCTGCTATTTTTATATGATCCATATCAGTAAATGTCTGTTTCTCCGTCCCTCAACTTTCAGGTTCAAATGAAGGATTTCCGGTTCTCCTATAAGTTCAAGATGGCCTGTAAGGAGGACGTTCTGCGCTTGTGTCCAAACATCAAGAAAAAGTGAGTTCACCTTCCACGTAAACATCCAGAAACCTGGAAACATGATCTGCATTTGAAGCTCCTTCGTCCTTTTCTTTGTTAGTTCAAAGTGTTTTGTGCGTCTGGTTGATGTGATTGAACTGGACATAATTCTCACGTGTTCCTGGCTTGTCGGGCCGCAGGGTGGACGTGGTCATCTGCCTCAGCACCACGGTGAGGAACGACACGCTGCAGGAGGTGAAGGAGCAGCGGGTTTCTCTCAAGTGTCGTAAACAGCTGCGGGTGGAGGAGCTGGAGATGGTACACACACACAGCTGACTCTTACATTTCAATTCATTTCTAATGTTTTGTTTTTGACCAAACATCTGCAAAACCAATGACCTCAGCTGTACTTTGACCAATGTAATTAGCATGTTAGCATACATTAGCTAACATGCTAAACTAAGTGGATATTTGGCAAAACTGATACCTTTTCAACATCAGCATTTTAGCATATTGATGTTAGCGTTTAGCCCAAAGCAAAGCCTTTACAAAACCCTGCAATTCTAAATTACCTGATATGATATAAACTGAATAAAGTACGTGATGACTGGTGCCTTCTAGGCCAATCACATTGCTCATGTTTGGTGGTCAGTTCGTGCACGAAGGAAAGTATAGACCAGCGTTCTGTGAAGAGCAGTTTTCTGGACCCCAACCAAGTTTGATAAAAGCTTTTTCATTAAATCTAATGCAGCAACAACACGTGTTAACATCTCAAGATCAGACCAACAGTGGAAACCTGTTATCTGTCTGTCCGGGTCAAACTGATCACTAGAAACAGATGATTATTATAACTGGCTTTTTTAATTTCTCATGCAAATTACCGTCTAATTGACATTTGTATATTTGTGGCATGAATATAAAGTAATGAAACAGGCAGATTCGCTACTTACAGACTTTTACTGACTGTTTCAAACCCTTGTCAAAGACTGTACTGCATGAAAGACCCAAAATGAACATTATAAGAGGATACAATACAAAACAGCATTTGTATAGGAAGTTTCTCTGCAAGCTTTTTGATCCATAGTAGCAGTTGATCACTGTATTTAGTTTGATGGTAAACCTTCTAATGTTACACCATCAAACTTTGCAGCTGCAGTTCTGTGAAATAATGTAATTTGAAACGGCCTTTCTCTGCTCCGTCCCGCTCAGTCCGAGGATATCCGGCTGGAACCAGAGTTGTATGATCCCTGTAAATCCGACATCAGTCGTCTGTGTCCCAACGTGGCCTTTGGTAACGCTCAGGTAAGTAGCTCAGCAGAAACAGATGAACAAATCTTAAATATTAGATATCACACACATCTTTCTCTTCTCTCCTCCTCGTCACTTCCCCGGCTGCTCCTCAGATGATCGAGTGTCTGAAGGAGCAGAAGAAGCAGCTCAGTCAGCGCTGCCACCAGCGGATCTTCAGGCTGCAGGAGGTGGAGATGACCGACCCCGAGCTTGACTACCAGCTGATGAGGGTCTGCAAGCAGATGATCAAGGTGACCGAGCCTTTTTCTTCTGATATCAGTGAATTCAAATGTCCAGTAGTTGATTTGTTTTGCAGTATATCAAGAAACGCTGTCGTTGATGTTTGTTTTGTGATAGTGTGTTCGAAAAGTCAGGGAGGTCTTACGTTTGCACGTTTCACCATCGTGCCTGTTAATATGTTTGTACCCACAAATTGAATCACTGAGATGTCACCAAACAGAAACCCTGTCAGACGGACTGTAAACCCCCAACTTAGCCAGAATCTAAACTGCTCGCTGCATCGTTCCATCACAGCTTACAGACCGACGTCCAGTGGGGGGGGGGGGTACTCAGTACTCAGTTCCTTTACTTAAGTACAAGTACCTCAAACTTGTACTTAAGTACAGTATTTGAGTAAAGTTGTAAGGTGTTTCAGATAATCTGGTCTGCCCTGTGATCGATTGTGTTCCCCCGCCTCTCGCCCGATGTCAGCTGGGATTGGCTCCCCCCCCGCGACCCTTTCTGATAAGCGGTATAGAGAAAGAATGAATGGTCAAACTGTCTCCGTGTCCCAGCGGTTGTAATAAATCCAAATAAACGTTTGGTCGGTCTGGTTGTTGATGGAATCGCTAACACTGTCTGCAGCGGTTCTGTACCGACATGGACGCCAGGAACGTCCTTCAGTGTCTGAAACAGAACAAGAACAGCGAGCTGATGGACCCCAAGTGTAAACAGATGATCACCAAGAGGCAGATCACACAGAACACAGGTCCGTATAAAGTCTGCAGCTTTAGTGAATCTGAACGTGACTCAACCTCACCGACTCTCCTCCTCCTCCAGACTACAGGTTGAACCCGGTGTTGAGAAAAGCTTGTCGAGCCGACATCCCAAAGTTTTGCCAGCCCATCCTGAACAAGGCGAGCGAGGACAGCGAGCTGGAGGGTCAGGTCGTTGCCTGCCTCAAACTCAAATACGCCGACCAGGTCAATCCACAACTTCATCACAGTCAGTGTCCTGAAAGCTCTGATGGAGACTACAGCAAAAATATTACAGAGTAGATTTAGACAAACAATAAAACATGAGGATAAACTGGTGAAAAGATTAAAAAGGGCGTCAAACCAGCAATAAGCACAAATATGGAATAGTTAACCTCAAAGATCTACACTCAGCTCTAACAGGTACAGGTGTAGTGAATAGTAATATATTACTATATATTTCTTGTAGTCCTATAAAGTTGTTTTGGTTTTGAAAGTACAGGTTCACTGTTTCTACTATTAGATATGTACATATTTTAATGGCACTGGTTCAAAAAAAGGTTGTTGTCTTAAATTGGGTGTTTTCTGGCTGGGGTTTGGTTCAGAGGTTGTCTCCAGACTGTGAAGACCAGATCAGAGTGATTCTCCATGAGTCAGCACTCGACTACAGACTGGACCCTCAGCTGCAGATGCACTGTTCTGATGAGGTACACACACACAGACACACACACACAGAGACACACACACAGAGAGACACAGAGAGACACACACACAGAGACACAGACACACACACACACACACACACACACACACACAGAGACACACACACACAGACACACAGAGACACACACACACACACACACACACACAGACACACACACACACAGAGACACACACACACAGAGACACAGAGACACACACACAGAGACACAGAGACACACACACACAGACACACAGAGACACACACACACACGACACACACAGACACACAACACACACACACAGAGACACACACACACACACAGAGACACACACCACTCATCTTTCCTCTCCTCTCCTCCTCTCCTCTCCTCCTCTCCTCTCCTCTCCTCTAGATCTCCAGGTTGTGTGCGGAGGAGGCAGCAGCTCAGGAGCAGACCGGTCAGGTGGAAGAGTGTCTGAAAGTCAACTTGCTGAAAGTCAAACAGGACGGCTGTAAAAAGGTCAGTATCATTATTATTATTATTATTATTATTACGAGCACTAATTCAAAGTTCTAGCTGGCTTTGACTTGATCTGGACTCAGACAGTTTGTGAGGATGCTTTGTGCTCCAGCTGATCTTCCAGAGATCCGTCGTCCATCATGATTTGTGTCTTGTGCTTTATCTGCTGCGTCTTCCTCCTTTTCTTTGTTGTTCCTCGTTTGCAGGAAGTCCTGAACATGCTGAAGGAGAGTAAGGCGGACATCTTTGTGGACCCGGTCCTCCACACAGCCTGTGCTCTGGACCTGAAACACCACTGTGCTGCCATCACACCCGGCAGAGGACGACGTAGGTGCTTTCACACAGTAGATTTCTGTTTGTACGGAACATTTCCAGACTCATAAAGATGGATCACTTTTAGGATGTGAAAGCATTTAGACTCTCTAACCAGTAGAGTCGGTAGAAGCCTTTATCTTCCTCTGAGTGTTTGAACGTGTTGCTTCCTCTCATCATCCAGAGATGTCGTGTCTGATGGAGGCGCTACAGGACAAGAGAGTCCGTCTGCAGCCTGAGTGTAAGAAAAGACTTCAAGACCGCATCGACATGTGGAGCTACGCTGCAAAGGTAGACGCCAGGAGGGGGCGTGTTCACCTCTAAATCTAAAGCCAAAATAAGACTTTCGATACTTAATTTAGCTTACACTTGTATTTTTGACATTTTGGGAAATTCACTGATTCGCTTTCTTGCTAAGAGTTCGATCAAATTGATTCCACTCTCATGTCTATGAGTAGTTAGAGCCAGGAGGCGATTAGCTTAGCTTAGCTTAGCACTGGAAAAGCTAGCCTTGTGTTCTCCAAAGGTCCAACATAAGCTGAGATGTCGTTTCTCTTTTGTTTGAACAGAAATGTAAGTTGTGATTTTATGGGGCGTTAGCTAAAGGTAGCTAAAACTACTTCTTGTCCCCCGAAGAGAAATAGTTCCAGCATGAATTTCTCCTTAAAACTACAACTTGTTGTTTGTTCGGTGCTTTGAGCTAAACACTAATGTCAATATGCTAACATGCTGATGTTCACCATCTTCATTAGAGTGTTAGTGTGCTAACATTTGTAAATTACATTGGAAGTTATGTTTGAATATCAACGTCACTCAACGCATCAGGTGAGACAAACGTGTGTTCCGCTGTTAGCTAGCTAACGTTCGGTCGGATGCAGTGACACAAAATGGACCGTTTGTGTTAATGAAAAAGTGAGATGACCCTGCAGCAGTAAACGTTCCAAAGTGTGCGGTGAGGAAATCTGAGCCTGAATAAACTACATTTGGATTTATAACGACAGGCAGTGCAAAGCCGCCAGGATGTTACGGGAGCTATCTCATTTATTTGGTCCTCGGAAATGTTTTAACAATCACAAGTGGGGTTTTAGTTACAAAAGGCTGAGATCCCCGGTGCAGGAACCATGAATGTCTGAACAAACTTTGATGGTAACCCGTCCAGTGGTTGTCAAGATATTTCAGTCTGGATCGAAGTGTTGACCAACACAGACAAGTGTCCACAATCCAAGAGACACAGCACAAGCATGGCTAACCAGCTGTGTTCCTTTGCTACCACAGTAACCTTTCCCTCTGCCCTGCAGGTGGCACCAGCAGAGGGCTTCTCAGACCTGGCCGTGCAGGTGATGACATCACCCTCCAAGAACTACATCCTGCTAATGATCGCACTGAGCGTGTGCGTCCTCTTCCTGGTGGGGCTGCTGTGCGGTCGGATCACCAAGCGAGTGACAAGAGAACTGAAGGACCGGTAGAGGACGAGCACTCGGACAAAGACTGACTCCTCCCCCTCCTCCTCCTCCTCCTCCTCCTCCTCCTCTCTCAGATGCCGGTCTGTAATCAGCCAACCTGCACAGTTCCAACACCAGTTCTCACATCTGGAACTCTCTTGTTTATTGGCTGCTGCTGAATATTTGCATCAAATGCAAAAAACCTCGACTCTCACGAAACCCTTTCACCTGCATTTGGGCATTTCCAAACTTCAACAGAGAACTGACTGATTGGAGTGTTTTTCCTTGATGATCGTATTTTTCTCCCAACAAATCTGCTTTTGCCAACGATGTTGTTTGGGGTCAGACGTGAGCTCGTCTTTTCACTTTCTAAATAAGCGCTGTTCATGATGTTGACTGAGGCTGCTGCTTCTGAGGTTAGGATTGCTTTCCACTCATTGAGTCCTGATGCTTTTTTGTGATATTTAATGGAGAGTTGCATGTAGAGAAACAGGAAATTTCTTTCTGAGTGACTGCAGCTGCCTGAATTGCACACGGAGCAATTTGAAACCTTGGGGCTAACTTTGGCTTTGAATTCTGTGACGTTCCTCTTGCTTTTAAACATTTTCTCATCGATTCATGAAGCCCCGTCCTCTTCACTGCTGTACAGGACCGGCTCTCTACATTCGGACCAGATCAGCCACCTCAAGTCTTTGGACTGTAAAGATTCTTCCGGATATTTTCGCCATGACCTGGTTAGACCCAAATCAGTGTTCTCTGTTGCCTTTAATGTCACTCAACACACAGAGGCTTACTTTTCTGCATTTTATAACTGAACAACCTGCCAGATCGCAAACATGAGCAGGTTCCGTTGATTGTAGAGGAGGAAGTCATTAAGATGGATTCAAACAGGAGACTTGTGAAAACAGCTGATGATTTATGTATCGACAACATGCTAAAGGTCAGAGCACGCTGTTCACCCTGCACTGAGCTGCTAACCCATGGACAGCCCTTTGAGCCCAGTTCTACACGATCTAATTCTTTGGTGTTTGTTTCCACCTACTGCTAAAATCATGTCCTGCAGTCACACTCAAAACAACCTGCATGTAAACTTCGGTGTCTGAAAGGTCAGTGGTCATCATTTATGCTTTTGACACACAGGGTCAAAAGATGAAGCTATTATCTCTTATAATTAGCTTAGCTTAGCATAAAGACTGGATGCAGGGGGAAACCGCTAGTCTGGCTCTGTTAATAAATATGCCCACCAACAACTCTAGTACTCTCACTAATGAACACACTGTATCTTGTTTGTTTGATCCGTAGGTAAACGGACACATAAAAACTTGTGCTTTCACAGGGAGTTACACAATGGAACTATTTTTTTGGCTGCCGGGTGCAGTGACTTCCTGTAGTTTTTACATTTCTGTTTGTGTACAGAATTAAACAAACGGGATATAACATGTTCATCAATCATCTTTAGAGGGCTAGCTGTTTCCCCTGCTCCCAGTCTTTATGCTAAGCTAAGCTAATCGTCTCCTGGCCTCCCCACTGTGCGCCACCTGTCCAGCACCAAACGGCTTGTTCTGCTGCCCCCAACTGGCCAAACAAAACTCCAATTAAAGCAGCTGTAAATGGTCTTGGCTGCGGTGGGTAACTGGAATATTCTGATCAAAGTTGCATAGCACTGCTTATCTGATTCACATCATTCTGAGTTATTTCCACAGAGACGAATATCTATGTACATGTTCATTTTCATAATACATATACAGTTTGTGATGCACATGAGAAAAATATCTGCAGTGGGTCACTTTTACCAGACGCTAAACTAACTTTAGTGTCCCGTCATCTATGTGCTGTATCAGAGGCTTTTCCTTACAAACAACTGCTGATAATCGTCAGCATCAAATAATAGTATGACAGAAAAAGTTAATATTGATGACGTTATGCGGACATTACAACAAAACCCTATCAATCAAGTGGAAATAATGGCTCAGTATTTTTTCAGGAGAATGACTATTTCTAACTAAAGAGATGCAAACATTATTTTGCATTTCAGACTGATGAACTTATAATTTTAACTTTAACTTGATATATGTTTGATCGCTGACCTCAGCTGATTGGACAATGAACCTGAGATTGTTTGTAAAAAGATTTCTAAAAGAAAAAGTAACCACACTTTTGTTTTTTAGTAACGGTTTTGCAGCTAATATACCTGAATGATTTCAGAGAGAGAAGCAGCTACCACACAGATGAAGAGTGTGTGCAGCAAATATGTGAAATCTTTACAAAACGTAACAAATCTGAACTTGCAAATAATTTCTGTTCCTCTGTGTGTCTGCATCCGAGCGATTTAACAGGAAGTAAACACAGCTATCATAACCACGTCTCTACATGTACAAACCTTCGGTGTGCAGTTTGTTTCTTTTTACATGATGCCATGTAATACGAAGACGTAACACGTTTCATTGTGACATTTGATTTTGCTGTACAGTTACAATTTATCAATTTAATAAAAACTGTCTGCAGATTTTCATATGTTTGGGTCAACGCGAGTCTCTTTAAATATCCACGTCATTTTTGTTTAGGAAGGTTCCTAACGAAGTCTCCCAGTGACAGCCATGAAAAGATCGCGTGCGCCCAGAGCGCCAGGCTCTGAAACCAGTCTGACATAGTGGCCAAACCGTGTAACTACAACTTCCAGATCATGTGATGCACACTGGTCCCCCACGGACTGATGCTGTGAAAAAGACGTAAATCAGAGCATCATTTATTTTGAGGTACAAACACTTAAATATCTCTATTTAAATCATGACATCCTAAAAGTTGTAAAATGCAGAAACAGCTGAATCAAGAGTTACAGAGTCGTTGTCAGTCATGAGGAGGGGGTCTGTCTCCTGAACACAGACTGGAAGCTGGTTCCACAGGAGAGGAGCTTGGTAGCTGAAGGCTCTGGCTCCTGTTCTACAGATCTGTCACTGTCATGGTCTGTGTGCGTATTTGGTTCTTTGTGTTTCCTGTTTTATTTTGACAGTGTTCCTGTTTAGCTCCAGTCTTGTGTTGTCTTGCTTTGTTCTCCTGTGTTCACCTGTGTTCCATTTCCTCATTAGTCTTGTCTATGTAAACCTGCCCTGTTTGTCCTCTGTCGGTTCATTGTTCTTGTTATGGTGTCTGGGTCATGGCGCCGCTGTCGCCCCTCCAGTGGTTTCGCTGTCTGTGCCTGTGACTCTTCGTGTTTGGATTATGCTTCGTGTTGAGGTTCGTGGCGTCTTTAGGTTCGGAGTCACATTTTTCTCAGCCTTACCTGCCTGTAAGTGTTTTTTGTGACTATCATTAAATAAACTCTAGACCTGACTGTGCTGTCTCCATTTTGCGTCCTTTTTCCTGTTGCCATCATGCCAACAGTCACACTGAGAAAGAAACCCTTCTAACGGTGGTAAATGTTCACAGCAAAACCACTCAACAGAAACGTCTCTTTATTCCGTTTAACTACCAGTTGAAGCAATATTATTCAAGAATTTGTATTTTGTGTGACTAGGTGCCCCCTACAGTCTTCAGAGTGTTCACAAGCTGAAAGATTTGGATTTTGGTTGGCTGACTTGGCTTGCTAACAGCTAAACATCATGCAAGTGCAACAGCACAAGCAACAACAAGGCAGCTAATGTTACTCACTAGTCCAACAGCTGGAAGGCCGGCTGACCATCTGCAGCCTTTTATTTCTCGAAGCTCTCGCCAATGACTAAAAGCCAGGCCCAGAGTTACTCTTGTCTGGCCTCTTGCTTGGCCACTCTCTTTTTATCTCTTAAGTTTCGTCCGTCAGGGTACTTTTTGGTCTATTTCCCTCTGTTATGATGTCCGTACTGAGGATACCCGAGCTAGACCCATGTGTTGCACAGTGCCGTGAAGCGTTATGCACTTCTCACAGGAGCTCGTACCTGTTCAACCCAAGTTACATCGTGCAAGAACAGGCGTTTGGGGCGCAGAGTGGGAATGACGTCAAAATGATTGAGAAGCTGTTATCTTAACGTGGAATAGTTGCATAATGTAACGGACAGCAGAGTGTTTTTATATTTTAACTTACTTTAAATGCTTTAATATTTATGAATAGTTTATGTATTCATATTATGTCTTCATGTGCTCTGTCTTTATATCCTGTCTTTCTTCACAACTAAATGAAGTGATTGATTACCAGGGAGTGTAACAGTGTAAAATCGCTGTCATTTTATTCATTATCCGTTAACTTTCAGCCTGTAATGATAATGAAATGTATTTGTAGCACATTTGGAAAACAGCCTGGTCCTTCACATTACACACACAGAGGTGTGGTATTTAAACTTACTGTTTCATTTCATCTACATGTAGATCAGTGCCAAACATCTTCTGTGAGTCAGAGTTGTGAAACAACAAAACATTAAAACATGCATTTAAAATATGTCAGTAGCCACCCCATGTTGCTCCTCTGCTATAAACTACACCACTCTAATGTGTGGAAGTATTTTGGTGCAAGAAGACCATTAATGTGTAGCACACATATTAAAATAACATGAATCCTAATAAATCATACAATGAGAAGTGGCCTAATTTATTATTCTTTTTTTTATTCATTAAGTTCCTTTAAGTTTTCTGTTTGTTTTTGTTTTAGTTTCCAGGAAGTAGAGGTGGGACGGACACACACACACACACACACACACACACCTCAAGGCCCTCCTTAATAGGGAAGGAAGGTAACGGAGCTGCCCAGGTCTGCTGATGAGAAGATAAGATGTTGGCACACACGATGTGTGATTGTGTGTGAGAGAGAGAGAGAGAGAGAGATGTGAAGATAAAGCTCGGTGGCAGAGAAAGCAGTTCACACCATATATTACAAGTCCAGCATTAACAATCCCACTCCCTTCCTGCCATTCAAAGCCTTTTTGACTTATGATCTGTGTGTGTCTGTGTGAGAGGGAGAGAAAGTGCGACCATGTTCGCGGTGCTGGGTGTGTCAGCTGCGTATAACAATAGAATGAGACTCTATAAGTGTGTGTTTGTGTGTCACACTGTGCCTGGTGCGTTACGAAGGGAACGGCCTCTTTTAAAAATGTGGACTGAATGTTCACAGTTACAGTTATTATGTTATGCATGGATACATGTTCCTACGTCAAAGCACGGCACATTTTTGCTTTTCTTCTTCCACACAATGTTCTTTAAAGCAGCACTTATCAATATGTTTATAGGTGTCAGCCACAGAAAGAAGTCCCGATGAACCCACTGCGCACTACCTGTTGTTGGTGCTCAGTTCCCTCCTTACATAACAGCATATTGTTGTAATCTACTATGGAAATCACATTATATTACAAACATAAAAGTCAATAGAGACTGTTTGGCAGATGCCTTGTCTTTTTTACTCTCCAGCCTGAGCTCATTTTAAGAAGGCAATAAGTTGATTAGGTTATTGGTTTTATTCTTATTTTAACAGAAGTCTGAGCAGTGAGTTTGGCTCAGCTTGTTGCATAGACCTGCAGTCAATCCTGCCTACACGGTGTACACAGACACACATCAGGTTTGCATTTAAGTCATAAGTTGGGCCTCCTATGGTTCAATAAAATTCAAACTGTTTGCTAGCTGTAAAAAATTGTGAATGAAAGCAGCAGAGATTGAAAACACCTGCTTGGATGCTGTGTGTGTGATGTTGATGCTAAATGGACTTTTCAATGCTAACGGTTCTCGAAGCGCCTTTACAGATTGGTCTCATTCACACACCGATGGTGACGTAGCTGCCCTGCAAGGTGTTGGGTGACACAAGACACTGAACCCTGAGATGCTCCTGATGGAGGCCGGCACCTTGCACGGAGGCTCCGTCGCCATCGTGTGTAAATGAGACCGACCTGTAAAGGGAACTGTTAAGGTTGAAAAAGCACTGTATAAGTGACCGAAATCCTGAAATAATATGGGATTAAAAAGACCTTTTTGCAAACAAAATCTTAGAGCAAACCATTTAATACTCCAGCTGCAACAACAGAGATTGTGGACAAAGTTAAAGAGGGTTGAATGAGTGCGGTCGGTCAACGTGAGTTTGAATACAACGCCAGCATGTTATGTATCTAAGCCTGTTACAGTATGTACGTCTGAAACCGCTCCACCATCTGACCTCCCACTAACCCTGAACATGCCTGTCAGATGGGATGCCGATCAGCCAAAATACGTTTTTTATGTAACATCTTTGAAGACTCGCTGGCTGCGGTGATGCTGTGTGTGTGTGTGTGTGTGTTAGAGAGGGAGAGTTACTATTCCTCTGGTTATGAAAACACAGCGACCGCCAGCGCTGGCAGACACTTGGTCTAGCTAATATTAAACCCCTGAAAAACACACATCATTCTATATAAGGTCATCCATTCTGTCTTCTGAACACGGGAATGAAACTTTCAATCACGCGGGACGTAAAATATTTAATGAACACGAACCCTTATTTATAGCAGATCACCTCTCACATCATTGGGAGAATGTTTTCAGTGAGATCTGCTGGAGTCCAGGTTCAGGGAGGTTGTCGTATCAAATATTTGACATCTTGATTCACTTTATTAAAGTGCCGTGTGCTTAGTGGAGCATTTCAGCTTCAGCAAAGTAAGGAAAATATGCATAAGCATGCATGCAGAGCAACACAATGAAGACATGTATGATACGCTAACTTAGATATTTGTTAATGCGTTATGAAATAGAGGTCCAATAACGTGTACCTGACTTGAAAACAACCGGAGTAGGAAATTTGCACTTGGTGTATTTTGTAGCCCAACACGTCTATTTTAGATTAACTGCTGTGTTGGCTGTGTGAACCATGCACCCACAGAAAGGAGGCGCTGTTGTTGTTGTTGTTGCTGCTGCTGCGTAACCTTGGTTACCATTAGTATTGGTCATAATG
>JAVQJF010012330.1:0-30146 GCA_036023855.1 Gadopsis marmoratus
CTAATGTTTTCTATTGTGTTAAGCACTTTGTGCATTTTGTATCTTTGTTGTAAAGCACTTTGAACTGCATTTCGTGTATGAAAGGTGCTATATAAATAAAGTTTATTATTATTATTATTAAAATGAGAAACAGATGCACCTATTTTTTATTCCTTTAAACATCCTTACATGAGAAGCATTTACCCATCTCTGTAGAGTCTGAGAAACCAAAGTCACCAGATGTGGACAATACAAAGGTGAGTCGTGTCTTTCTATCTCATTTTATGTATCATGATTCACAGTGTCGCAAGTTTCAGAATCTCTTTGGCTTGTGCAGGCGCACCCTGCCCTGCATGAAACACTTATAGGATTTACGTGTGTCTGTTTACAGAGAGAAGAGGAAGCTGCTATTGTTGACAGCATTGTAGCCAAGGACCACGCAGTCCTTCTGAAATCAGTCAAGAAAAGTATGTTAAATCTAATTTTTCTGTTTCCTTTTTACGTATTCCTAAATGAAACAAGTCTATCAACAATGACTACTTTGGATGGGATCGATTTGAACATGTCCAAATTCTTTCAATCCAGTCAAGAATATACGGGTTGGAAAATTAATACACTTTTTTGATGTGGATTTCAATCGTGTTTATTTTGTCTCCTACTCGCAGCATCAAAGAAAAAAGACGCCAAATCCAGTTCAGACGATGAAAACACTCTGAGCACATCAAAGAAGGTAGTGGCTGACTTTCATTCAAGCATGCCTAAGAAGAACAACAACACACAGATCAGTGTTTGAGAGCATCACCGCTCATACATATACGGAGTGGATTATGGCAAGGGAATGTCATTCATGTGCAATCACTTTACGCTGTTTAACTGCTCGTTCCTAATTCAGACGAAAGCAACAAGGAAACCTCCAACGGCATCAAAAAGAGCAAAGGCACTCTCAGTCAGCAAACAGAACACCTCCATCAGACAGTGAGACCTTTCTCTTTCTGTCTGCCTTTTATTTCCCCTGTCTGACGTTCAGTAGCCCAGTAACGCCACACTAACATGTCTCTGGATTCAGATCGACCAGGAAGCCATTGGTCACTCCTGCCAGGAGTATGCTGGATTCCTCTTTGATGATGGGCCCCACTCCCCTTATCACCCCACGCTTCGACCCAAGGTAAGCCAGGCTTAAAGCAACGGCTGCACTACCCCAGTTTTTATGTTACAATACTACTATTCTCCCGGTTCCTGCAATAAAGGATGTCTGATTCCCTGTAAATTGTTGTAGCATAAACATACTGTATCTATTATGTTTTGCTATTTGCATGATTGATATTCATTGGGATTAAACCTCTCCACCCAAATGAAGTGATGAATAAAAACTTGAGCAATCTAGAAAACTGTCTTAGTGCCAAACATAGCTACCTATGTGTTTTATCCATTCCACTTCCACGTGCAACACTTTTTTTTTTTTTTTATGTAGTTCACTCTACTGCTCAGTAAAGTCTTGTGGTACACCATACACAGCTGCAATCATGCTGCCAGATGATGGATTATTAGAGTTCCACTTTTTAGTTTGGTGCACTGAATGTAGGGGTCTCTTTCTGTGTGTGTGCCTGTTTACATGCAATGTTCACTATTTAACATTGAGGCAATTTCACCAACAGAAATTCCTGTACAGTTATACTCTATACTGTCACACTGACGGTGCTTTTGTGACAACACAACGGGAAAATACATCTAAATAAATGCAAATCTGTTGCAATAAATCTCAGCTTGATCTTGAAAGCACCTGCTGCTTTGCTTTTGTAGATCTGCAAATGGATCTAGCGTCCTTAAATGAGTGTTATACATTTTATTGGAGACTTCTCACAGCTAGCTAGCTCATTTGAAATGCTGCTGTAATGGAGCATCTAGTGCAGTTTACTCTCTTGGATCTCTTCTAAATTGGAGACATTATCCACAGTAAGGGGTTCGTAATACTCACCCATACATGCTTTCTTTTCTCAGGCTTCCTAAGACCCCTGCTGTGAGAGTTCCCCGCCACAAAGAGAGGGTCTATAGCATTTCGGTCAACGGATCTCCCATTGCAGCAGGAAATGAGGACATTGTCATCAACGTGCCCATTGGCAACGGAGAGGTGAGTGGGCACAGACGTCTGCATCTTCAGGACAAGATTTTGCTTATTTGATTAATTTTTTTACCAGGAATGTCATCAAAGGATGGATTTTTATTAACATAAGCAGCTGACAAGAAATGAAGACCTCTTCATAATTAGATTAGACCTCTTCATAATTAGATTTCTTTAATTGGAATAGAACAGTGAATGTGCATGTAATTCTAAATCCTTTATTCCAAAATTTGACAATACTCTTCCACAAAATACAGAGGAACTTCAAGTATTTCTTTGTGTGTCTGTGTTTTAGGCCTGGATTTATTTAATATAAGACCACCTGTTTTATTCATTATATCAATTCTGACAAGACTTTTGATTAAGCTGATAAAGCAGGTTAATTTACTAACCAAATGTCCTAAATTATGTTGTTCCAGAGCGTTCAGCTTTTGGCCAATCAGTTGGACTCAGTGGACCTGTCACTACTGGATGAATCCGCTCTGAGGAGCATTCGTCTGCTGCAGGTATATTGATCACTTCTGTATGACAACATTTTTGCACCATCACGGTGGGCCTGCATATGCTTTTATTCTCATTGTTGTTTTTGTTCCTCTCTGACAGAATCGCCTCACAACCCTTTGTGGAACATCAGAGTGACCGAACCCAGGTTGACTTGTACATTAGTTTTAGGAAATTTAAGTTTCACTTCATAGCTTTGCGTCCTTTCCTGTGGCACGGTATGATGGTTTTTTTTTTTTTTACTTATAAGTGAGATTTTTAAAGATCAACATACATGTGTTCTCAAGAAAACTATGTTTTGTCAGTATTTCATTTTACTGGACGTGGTTCTCTTATCTAACACATTGACTGGAATTCATCCAGTTGATGAGAGCTATCAAATTTATAAATGTGGGTTAAAATGTGTTATTTTACCCGTTATTACTATATTACACATTTACATTTGTATGGTATTTTAATTCTTTTACTATCTTCATCTTTCATTTATATGGGTATTTCCTGGTGCTTTTGTAGCATTAGGCTTAATCCTTTTTTGGGGCTTCTGCCTAATGTCCATCTCATTTTAGTGCTGTTCCAGTCTTTTATTCCTGTTGGCCAGACTTGTAAAGTCTGAATTTTTGTTGTCCTACAAGCCTTCTAAAACTCAAATTGAGACCTGTACTCTACAAATATGATTTACTGTTCATTCTTCTATTGTTTTGTAAGTAAAATGTGATGCCATGTTTTTTTTTTTTTTTGTTTCATCTTGTCATTGTTGAATCATCGATCCTCCCATCTTTCTATAATTCATGTAGTTGCATTATTAGTGCAAATAGTTCATGTACATAGATCACTCATTGTGTGCAAACCTGATAAATGTTTTGACCACAGCTCTAAAAATGTGTGCGATGTCATTTATTTGGGAATAAAATCTGTTGGTTGATAATAGTGTAGGAGAGTAGCTTCATCACAAGAAATCATGTTTTAGCAATGATTTAATATGATGCTATAATAAGTAGAATTTAGTGGACAGGTTTAGTTTTTTAGTTTATTTTAACTCAAATACAGGTGTAAAATAAACTGGGAAAGCAAGTTTTTAATGACTGAAAAGGTGTCGGTTGAAACCATAGCTTATTACATATACTGTAATTAGTTTGTACAGATCCTACTACATTTATACACTGAGAATATACTTGTATATTACATATACCCAAAGGTCCCAACGAAAAATTCATACACACACTGAAAATATAAAACAGGTATGTTCATTTAAGCTTATTTTTAAACATTTTAGAAAAAAGTAGTGTGTTACACATTCTCATTTCCTTTTTAAAACTATTCCCCAAATGTACTCATTTAACGGGTTGTTCATTTTTGTCTTGAATGTGTTTGAATCCTGTTGGTCATGGATCATGTTGGTTGGTTAATGATAATCAGCTCAGCTGTACCGTTGCATGGTGACCAGTAGGTGGCAGCATCTCACCATAGAAGTTTGCTCGTCTGCAGCCGTAGCAGCAGCCTCTTCCGACTTCTGCTTTCTACGCCAGTTGTAATCTGTCCTCTGCATTGAAACTTTTGCCAAATAGACCATAAATTGTAATAAAAATCAATTTCAGTGCTTGCTGCTTCTGCTGATCAAGAAAAAATACCTCTCACAGCCTTTGTGAGACCCTTAAACACAGTACTATATTGCAGCTCTGGTATTTGAGTACTTCAATCAATGAGTATTCATTACACATTTACAGGAAAGAAAAAAATCTAAATCACTGCTCTCTTGTGCTGCACCACACTGCTGAGCTGTATTTCATTTATGGTGACAGGTTCATACATTAAAGTGGCTCTACAGTTGTTGCTACTAGAGCTGCCCACTTTGCTTTTGTGTGCAATTTTCCGCTATAGGTTGACAAACTCTTGCTTTTGCTTATGTAAGAAGTTCCTCTTGTCCTTTCATGACTTTGTTGACACAGAGGGACATTATTGGCTCACGTGACGTACTGTTGGCAGGAAGTGGCAGCCTGTCCCGCTGCTGGCACAGAAACCTGCACTCTGACCTTCGGGGACATCATAACGCTGCCAATTAGAAGCTTGTTAAGCCTCGTTAGGCCTGATGAGCTCGTTAGGGTTCCCACCTGGGATGGTGAAGGGGGTCAGACTGGGCCTCACCTTGGGCCCAGACAGACAAGTATAACTTTGCTGCTCCCGCTGGATTCTCATGCATCGTATGCTACCAAGCCACAGCACGGCAACTCTGTGGCCCCCAGCTCAAGCCGGGCCTGGTCCCTTCCATCTGTATCCATCTTAAGCGCTTCATCATCAGCTGTCTCTCGCCGTGCAAACTGTGTTGCAGAGGTAAAAACCAAACTCTGCATCCCTTCAAACGACAGATGTTGTGGTCAGCGGTGCATGCAGTTCATCTCCCTCGTTAGCGGAGTACCGAGCCCTCGCCCACCTGCTCTACATATCATAGAATTTTCCTAGTTTCGCCTCCGAAAGGATTGGATAGTTTTTTTTTTTTTAATTCTCTAGGTGAGTGGAAAATTGCCATTTTGCACGGATGGCTTGGTTTTCAGTAAGCACGCAGGCAGTGGCGCAGTGACAGGTGCGGTATGGATGGGGCGGATTTTGAGGTCACAGAGCAACACTGCTACATAAATCATCCGCCGAGATGTTCAGGATGAGGGACTGGAACCTGAGATAGTGGGAGAGAGACGCACAGTACAGTGATGCTTCAACACTTAGCAAGCAGCTCTGTATCAGTGTCCATTCTGTGCAGCAGGTTATATTCACTTGCTTTAAAGAGGAGAGGTCAAAATTAGTTCAGTAAAGCCATCTTTGAAGCTGCACTATTCAATATCTTTAAATCAACAATGATCAAATGTATCCCCTAAATGTCTGTTTGCCTGTCCTGCGATTGACTGGCGACCAGTCCAGGGTGTTTCCCTGCCTTTCGCCCAATGTTAGCTGGGATTGGCTCCAGCCCCCCCCTGCGACCCTTCGGGATAAGCAGTATGGATAATGAATGAATGGATCAAATGACTGTGTGTCATGCAACAGGGGTCGCTCCCAGTGATAAATGTACTACCAGGTTTCCCTCAGCTTTACACAGCATTTTGGTGTCTTTCAGCTCATTGTTTTGAGTTTACAGCTCATTTCACTCATCAAACCCCCTTTCAGAGGCAGCTGGCAGCTGTTTTCAGTGAGAAAGCTCTGATAAATGGACCGTATGCTTCGTGTTCATCACCAAACGGCAGACAAGGTTAGTGATTAGCTGGTATTGGAGCGATCAGAAGCTAACGAGCCAGATATTTCATTGGAGCATTGGTGGAGAGCAAAATAGAGCTACGAGTAGTGTGAACATTGCAATTGCGTTGATTGGGTGGCCAGGGATTTGACTCCGAATTAATGCAATTGATGTCTCTCTGTCTGCTGGATGTGTAATTCTATCATAATTATAAGCTTGCAAGTTGGAACAACAGCCTCCCTTCCAATTTGGAGATATCGGGAATTTCTGACCGCTACAAAGCAGTTACATTTAACCCCACCACCTAACCTCGCCCTCCCTTTCAAGCGCTCTCATTTTGTATTCCAAAAATGTGTTGCCATTATCACAAGTGTCTGACACATGAATATGGCGCATTCCTCAACAAAGCTGTTCCCTCCCCAAACTGCAGGAGCCGTTGGTTAATTGAGCCCCCAGACCTGGGGAAAGTGCCAAAAGTCCTGCCAAGACGAATGAACCTGGCAGCCGCATGTTCGCCTACCAAAATTAATTCTCTGGTGCGTCGAGGCCTCCTATAATTCCCATCCGTCAAATGCTCCACTAATCGATTTATTCGCATGCCCACACCTCCGTCTGCCACTGTCTCTCACTCAATTCGTACGGAGCCAGCCAGGGGTCGAGACACATCTTTTGCTAAGTTGGTTTGTCAGCACAAACCACAAAAACGTCACTGAATGCTTTGTTCTGTCTCCTTTGGTGATGGAGAGTTAGGAGGACACAAGCTGACGGTAAAGTGAAGTGGCAGACGGGAAGAAGAGTTAAATGGGACTGAACGGCCCCCACATGATGCATTCTGGGCATGTGTTCGTCTGGTGGCCAGCAGGGTCCTGATGGCGTTTTGATGGGTGGCCCCTCTGTCGCTCGGGAACCCCTGATGATGGGCGGGGTGGAGAGGAACATCTGCTGCCAGAAAAAAATCCTGCGGAAATTAGGCCCTGAAAATAACGGGCTGCAGGAGGTTAATGCCATTTGCTGATTGCACACAGACAAACCTTTGCTTGAGAGGCCACTTGGTGGCTCTGAAATTCAGACGTGTCTGTGAGAGACGTGACGGCATTTGTTTGATATTGGACCTGTTCTGTGATTCAAGAAAGTACTTATATTTATGGGCCATGTCATGTTCACATGGAATTTCTTGATTTGTGTAATTTGTGCTGATATTGTGGTGCAGATGAGAATGTATTCATGGCGAAACCAACCAAATAGAAAAGGCTCTTGCTTTTACTGAAAAAGGGTCCAGGTTAAAATGTCTTCAAATAGCTATAATTCTTTGCACGTGATTTATTGTTTGGGAGTGGCAGTTTAAGATGACGCACTGAAATAAATGAAGTGTAAGCATTAAAAGGAGCCGAGCCGTGGAAATCAATTAAAGTGTACTGCATTTTTTACTATAAGACCAATAGTAGTTTAAGACCAATTTTAGTTTGTGAGCACTGAACGTATTTGAATCAACACTTGAGATGATGAGAAGTTCAACTGTTAGCTGAAGTGCATGAGATGAAAGCAACTGAAATGCCTGAAGTGACATCCTGAAATGTGTTAAATGAGGTGTAAGCACGACAGCAGTTAGAAATGAAAGCCGGTCAACTATCGCAACGCAAAAGTTGAAACGTTTAAATGTCGGTTCAACGCCAGAGAAAGTTGAGGTGTGTGCACTGAATGGAGCTGAAATGGCAGGGCCGAAAGCAAATTAAATTCACTTTAAGCAGTGTAGGAAGTTGAGTCGTCAGTTTGAATGAAAGAGCTGTTAGTAGTTGAACTAACAGTTGGCGCGAAAGCTGTGTGCAGTTAAACTGTCATGCCAGTCGATGTGGAGCCACTGAGAGCAGTTGAATTGTCAGTTCATGTGTAAGAGCTGAAAGCAGTTGCGCTGTCGATTGATTTCAACGTAAGTGCTAGAATAAAAGGCGAGGAATATGCACTGAAAGTAGTTGAGGTGTCAGCTAAGTGACAGCAGCTGGAATTGCATTGCGTCTCGGCAGGCAGCGTTTCTGTTTCTTCCCTTGTTAGCCAACTGACTATGAACAGTTTGAGAGCCAAGGGCACAAACGTACACGTTCCTAACAGGGCGATCCAAAGCCTGCATGCAGAGGCTTTTAATGTGGAAAGTGCTAATAGTGGAGACACCGACTTCTTAGTTTTGTGGCTGTCATTCATTCCTATGCTGGACCTGGCCTGGGTGGGTTGAAAACAAGCTTTTCTTATTTGGTTAGATGGATATGAGATGCAAATATCAGGAAGGGTGACAGAGCAGGGATGAAATAAAGTGAATTCTCACTCCATTCATTACCTCCCTCAAAGAAAGAAAAGGAAAGTGACCATAAAATGAGTGGTGGAGCAATGGCTGGGATTGCCTTTGAGAAATAATTAAAACCTCTTTGCAATGCTCCCCTGCCTCCAGGAAAAAATCCCCATCTTCTGTATGGTCTACAATTGATGTTTGGTTTACCAGCCCCTCTGTATAAAGCAGACCTTTAATAAACTATATCACCCTATTTGTGAGAGTAATACAGCCCAGTGCGGTCCTCAGTTAGGTATAAATGACACAGCAAATTGGAAAATTAGGAGTAGAGGGGAGGATAATTTGCTCCAAAACAGACTAAAACCAATTCATTAGCTGAATAGGAAGGAGACAAAGGGTCCATTTCTGTCTTCTAACAGAAAATCCCACTTTAAGTTCAGATGCCTTACTGTTCACCTTGTCACAGGCTGTGTTTGGAGGCTGATGTTATCACTTAGTATGACTCATATGTGATCAACAGCGTGTGGAATTACAGGTTGCACTAATGGGTGATGTGTGAAGAGAATAGCCAATGGAATCTCCCCCGTTAATGCAATACACTGTATTTTCCAATTAGACCAATGTTAATCATAGAAGAGGATAACATCGCCCAATTAAATATGAACAGCACGCAATTCATTTGAGATAATACAGGATTCTGTAAAACAAGCAAAACAAATAAAGGTCATCACAGGACATAATATGAATAATACAAACTATAATGTTGCTGACGGCTGAGACATTGTGGATGGCTGGGTGGCTGAATGTCCTTCAGCTGGATGACCTGGGTGAAGTTCACCATCCTGGTAAGTCTCTGCTTTGCTGAAGTCTCCTTGCTGACAACCTAGAAGGCTCAGTAAATTACCGCATTAGTACAATTTAAACTATTCATATGCAAACTAGATGTCATTTAAGAAAGGTTTTTCAAAGTCAAAGTAACCTGTGCACAACACAAGTATTAAACTTGGACTAAAAAAACGTACATAGCCTTGATATTACACTTTACAAATGCATACAAGCACTGTGTTTTAGCCGTGTTAGCTGCAAGGATCTTTGGGTGGCAATGTTGCTCTGTAAGTCAGTCGGTATAGGTCCATCACTTTGGTCCAGACTGAAATATCTTAAATGTGTAACATCCACTGGATTGTCGTGAATTTTTATACAGACATTCATGGTCCCAGGAGGATGAACCCTAATGACTTTCGGGGACATCTGATCTAGCGCCACTGTGAGGTTAACATTTGTATTCAGAACCACATATCTTGGATGAAGTTTACTATAGGCTCCCTAGAGGATACCTTGAAACGATTTTGGTGATCATGTGACTTTTCCTCTAGCGCCACCAGCAGGTTGAGACTGTTGTGTCAGAGTGAAATGTATTGACAACTATGGGATGGGGTGCCATGAGATTTGGTACATGTTGTGGTCATTTCGATTCCCCGGATCTTTCATCTAGCAGCACAATGAGGTCAAAATTTCAGCTTGTACAATATTCAAACAAACATTTGCAAACCTACATTCTGATAAGCCTTGGATGACCTTTGTATTTAGTGTTCCTTTGCATGTGAACACTCTGCTAGCATTGTCATTGCGACCATGTTGGCTTGCGCTGGCAAGTTAGCCAGCGTGGTCATTGTGTACTCATTCGTAAGAGCGTTTGCACAAGAAAAGAACTGCAACAAAATAAAACAGCATTGTGTCTTCATTGAATGTGTGGAAAACACACGAAAAGCCAAGCTGACAGCTTCTCCGGGAGTTTTGAGCAAAAGCAAGTGAGTTGACACTGTCTGCAAGAATAAGTTCCCAGATTTCATTTCCGCCATTATTTCAGGTTATACCTAAAAGTTGACATTTTAAGTGCTGCTGTCACCTAGACCTTGATTTTGCAGCTATGTCTTGTGCTCTGTGATATTCCTTTAACTGGTCCCTGATGTATGATTTTATGAGGTGTGCTTACAACCCATATGCCTCATCCATATAACCCATATGTGGTGTATGTTCGTCTTAAACGCTCTCCAAAGACACCTGCTGTTGAAACTACCAACTGCCAAGATGGTCAGCTTCAAAGTACACCCTCTCTACACTGTGTTCTGTTTACTCGCCAAATGCGCACGTGGTGTGGCGGCAGCTCCTGTCCAGGTGCGTACTTGTGATTCTGGGCACCAAACAATGCAGAGATGAAGTTAGCGGGGATTATAGTGGTGCAGTGAGACACCGTTTACATAAACACACACACAGACACACACATGCACACACACATGCATATGCCCACACTGGCTCTTGGATCATGTGAGAAACACCTGTCTCTCTTGGATTTACGGCAGCAGACCTACATGATAAAACAAGTTGGGGGATCAATTTGTCTTCATTTCCAACCTCTCTTTTTATTAGATACAGTGGTGAGTGATATGATTAGGGGGGTCTGCAGAATGGGCCTTTTGCCCACATAGCACACACACACACACACACACACACACACACATATTTCAGCCCAGGAAACAATAGTCTCTTTTTATAGAAGAGAGTAGCATATAGTGTTGGTAATTAATATTCCTGCCTATCATCTGAATGTGCAGCGAATATTTCTAGCAATTCTTTTGAATGGTCTGCTGATGGTTGATGCTTGTTTCCATCACCAGTCAGATGTGTGGAACAAATTCCACCTCTGCTTTTTTTTTATGTAAAAGCATATACACTATAATTAAAGAGCAGATATTGTGCATGTTTAAGTGCTTAGCTTAAATCACAGATAGGACTAATCAACGGCTAACAACGTCGGGCCCCCTAGATACTTAACTTCCTGCCTGGCCGCTTGGAATTGAATTACAAACTATTTTTAGCGCCCACCCATACAGATATTGCCTCAATCAAACTAGAATCCCGGCTTTGTTAGTTGGAACCAAAACTTCACATCATGTGGAGAACACTAATGTCGGGGACTCCTACATTACTGATTTCTTAGCAAAAACCAATTTTAATTTCAGTTTGAGTTTTGTTTAGTTAGATGAGTTACATTACATTTCCAAAGATGCAAAGAGTGCAAACTTAGTAATGAGAGATAACAAAGCACCACATAATATTTTTTGGGGAGGCCTAAACTGGTGCACTGACTTATGCAGGGATGGCATGACGTATATGCACATCTTACAATTTCTTACTTTCCTGTGTTATTTAAACGTCAAATAGACCTTCCACCTATAAAAGAAAGTCCGAGATGGTTGGTTGGTTACTCGTCAAGCAGATGGTTGGAATTAAAGTCCCTCCTCTGACCGGGCAGATAGCCAGTAGTTTAGGAAAATGGGTGGCACCTGGAATCCATGGACACACCCCTGCCATAAGCCAACATCTAATTCCATGTAATTGAGAGAATATGGTATTTGTAATAGTGTGTAACAGTCTGTATACCAGGGAACATCAGAGGTGTTTCATGTAATGGCCACACTGCAGAAAAAGAAATGAACATAAAGCCCAAGATGGAGGGATGACTTACAACAGTTCTGCTGCTGAAGGACTGGATGAGCAACTTTGTAAACTCCTTTAGCATCCTTTTGAAAGTAAGGTTTTATAGTAGAAGTCATCTGTCAATAAATCTCTTCCCATGAAAGAAAGAGATAGATGTTTGACTTTTTAACTTTGGGAGTTTTCAGCTGAACGTAGTGCACTTATTGATTCCGTCTCCTCCCTTGTAACGATTGTTGTTCCCTTACTGAGAGAGAGAGAGAGAGAAGGAGAAAGAATGAAGAAAATTTTAATACACACCATCTCTCGGCTTCTTTTTAAGGACCTATTTATATTACAAGAAACCGATATGTCAAAAACGTCCCATATAAAACCAAAAGTATCTGTGTACCACTAGATTAATTTGAGTTGCCCTGTAGGTGCATCAGTTGACCCCCCCCCCATCACCAGAACAAGCTGAAAAAAAAAAATACAGTAGCAAAAGGCAAAAGGACAGAGAGAGGAATGAAATGCAACAAAAGGTCCCGGGCCAGTTTCAAGCCACGGACTTTGTAATATGTTTATGTTTGTATTTATCTAAGAAGGGACAATGCACATTCATTGACATGGGCACATAGGTCCATCATGTAAATGTGCCAGATTCAGCTATACATGCTAATTTTCATCTGCAGTCCCTGGCAGGTTGATGGCATAGAAAAAAAACACATTACAAATAAACATAGAAACAACTACATAAGCACAAACAGAAGCATATAATCACGGACCAGAAGCAACACAGTGACATAACCACTGCTGCAGATTTTGCATGTTTGATTGTTCAGTAATCACTGTTTCAAAGCTTTGGAGAAAGAGTTAAGAGATGAGTGTCGGTATACTGTAGTGTTCCAGGTGTGTGCTGCTCGATAGGAGAAGGCTGACTGCCCAAAAAGTACTTTTTCTTTATGGTATTTTACAATCCCCTCTGGTAGCTGCTCTGGTAGATGAGCTTTGATTTTGTTTAATGAATTCATTGAGTGGAAGAGGTGTGGAGGGGGACCATGAAAAGTTTGATGCAAGTAAAATACCTGGAATTGTGTTCATGTTTTCCCCATTTAAGAAATCAAATGTTATGTTTTTCTGAGCGTCCTTATAGAGTGCTTTGACTGTAATGTTGTCCTACCCTCTGTGTGTCCAGCTGGTAAGACAATAGTTCATGTGGCAGAGAATCATGGCATTGATGTGCAACTTTGATGCTTCAGTAGTTAAGTTGTTCCTAAAGTATCTCAAATTTGCCAGATTGAATTTGATTCTGTTAACACCTTTTTTAACCTTTTCTTTTAGCTATTATTATACGTAAATATTTAAAATCATGCGCTACTGACAGTCTTCTCCCTGCTACTATAACATCTGGGTTCGTCACTGAAAGCGAGACCTTAATCATGTGACATTGTTAACGTAAAAGCACAGATTTTTACAGCTTTAACTCGTCTATACACTTGGTGCCACAAGTAAGTTACAGGCCTACGCACACATACAGTACATACATAAATAAGTGAGTGAAGATAGGCTGCTGGCCCATCACTCAGCTGATGTGATGTGTCACAGAGCAGAAATCCAAAGCGGAGGAGTGTGTGTGTGTCGAGCGAAGTGGGTAAAATGCTGACCTCGCTGTAAGCAACACCGGCGTGCCTGTTAGCTGAAAGCCCTGTTCCTCTGTCATGCATCACAGAGCTGTCAACCTCCAGACCCCCGCGTCTGTCCGCTCATTCGCAAAAATGTGCAAAGTGTTTTTAAGTGCTCGGCCCTCATGTCTCCAGTAGCAGGTGCCCATTTCCTCGCCTGTTTTCCTGGAAAAATAACACACACACACACACACACACACACACAACATTAAAGACCCTGAGAAACACATCATGCCTGTTAAAATGCTGAGTTGCTGATTTTTCCCCCCTCCTGCATAATCACTGCATCGCATTAACAACGGCGGTTTGGGTGCATTAATTCGGGTATTTTCTTCTTTGTGGCCCCTAAGAAGGATGGCCACTGCATGAATGAATTAAACGAATGAAATTAAAACAGCTGCAAGCCAATATTTGATCATTTACATGACATTTGCAGTGATGCTTAGCTGTTGCCTGCTGCTCCTTTAGAAACAATACGGCTTCAGATTCCGGTGCTGCAAAAACATGTTTATTATTTGCATCATGATTGGTTTTCTTTCGACATTACAGCAGCAAGAGAGCAGATTTCCCTGGCATGTCTGAGTGCGAATCGTGCTTATCTGAAGTTTCACGGTGATCATAGCTACGCAGGGCTTATTCAAACTGACTGAGCGAGGCTACAGCGTGGTTGTACCTGCCAGGAGCTTCAGTAATACAGCAGCTCAGCAGGTTTAACACAGATTATTGCTGGTATCCTGCTGAAAGACCATTTTCTCTCTTTTCCTTATTCTTTTTTACAAGAACCGACAGTTGACATGGTTGGCTTCATGTAAAACAAGTTTTATATCCTTGCAGCAGAACCCAAAAGAATAAAAACATTGTGGGAAAAGATATAGTAATTTTATTTTTTTTTTTCATTTCAATTTAGCTTTTGGGAAAACGGGTTGTGTAGAACACTGATGTGATTTAAATTGGCGGAGGATAGTGCGGTGTCTCAGGTGTCTCCTGCTCTGAGAACGCTCATCCCTTCTGCCTCAGTTCTATAAATTAATACTACAACTTTATCCATTTCACAGCATATTGTGTGTTTTTGTCTATTCTTTGTACTAAGATGCTCTCAAATCTCATAGACTACATGCACTGTGGTTAAAACAACTCTACTACTCTTAACAGAAGAGACTGATGCAGCCATATGCAGTGTCAAATGGCCATCTGCAAATATATTATCCAATAAATAAGTCTCAGTGCTCTCTGTCTGTCTCTTCTTCTCTGAAACATGTTGGATTTTTATTGGGCATCTGCTTTTGCAGTAATTAAAGCCACAACTTATTGACTCGACTGTGAGTCTTGCTTGACTTTTTTCACAGATGGGCAGAGTTCAACAATGAGTTTAAAAAGTGTCATATGTCATGTGCTCAAAGAATATGTGCAGTGAAATCAGCTTCAACCTGGCAGCACGTGGAAGCTGGATCCATATTCCTCATACATGTTTGCACTCTATATAGCTAATGTTGTCATTTTGTTGCCCCATGTTGTAATTTTATTGTTATTTAAATTTAGTTGTTATTTCTGTCTTCTCTGTACCTACAACAGCTTACCGTTGCACCGCAGACAAAAGTTTTTGTTGAAAAAGCCAAGGGCAGCCATTTTACTGGAAACAGTACAACGTAAATTTAAAATTTTTTTGAAAATCTGCAAAAGAAAATGTAACAGAAGAAGAGGAGGGCAACGACATGACACAGTTAAAAGAGCTCAAATGGTGGAAAATATAATCTGATGTTTTCATCTGCCGCCATTTTTCATCTCTTCAGTGGAAGTCACATGTTTTTTGTCTCGTATTGTTTTTATCAATAGGCCAGATTTTCTATGGGATCAGTTTTTGAAAATGCACATAAACACAGATGGATGGAAACCCACCTAATGACACATAGAGAAAGTCATACAGGCAGGCAGGCGGGCAGATAATCCGCTAGGAATCTAATGAGAAAGAATGTAAGGAATGTAAAGTAAAATTAAACTTAGCTGTGTGTGGATTGGCTGAAGTGAAAGTGACTGACTCCCACCCTAAGATGTGGAGGTTGTAGGAAATAAAGTACTAAAATTGACGCAGAGATTGATTTTTCAGTGCCCTTGCTCGTGAATGACGGGTCGTTCCACTCGCTGAACGAAAGCACTGCGTCAGAAAATGTGAACAAGTAAAAAGGCCAAGTTGAGAAATAAATCACTGCCATATTATCATATAACTGCTAATAAGGCATTATAAAAAAAAAAAAAGTAATTTCGGGGAGCATTCATCTGTGCCCACAGAAACTATTGAAACCACTTGAGGATTTGATGTTACAGAAAAGGAATTTTCTGAGAGCTGGCAAAGCATTTGTGTATTGATCTGAGGCTGAGCCCAGTAGCAGGTTTAATACTCAATCGATATGTGTCAGGGTTACAATAGGTGAACAGGCACATTACCTGTCAGATAGAGGTAATGAAAGGAAACTGTTTGCTGTCAGATATGACCTTATTACCAGGCCGAGTTTAGATAGGTCACCATGTCCGCGGGTTATGAGTTAAGGTGTAATCATTAAATGTAGCACAAACTGCAAGGGATAGACAATATTACTACGCAAAATACACCTTTATGATGCGATTAAATGCATGTTTTATGTTCGGGTAATGCATAATCTTGTCACAGGAAGACAAACAGGGTTAGTGTACCTTTACTTTAGAATTTCTCAATGAAACGCACAGACCACTTAAAAATAATTCATATCTTATGATTTTTGGCCTTAGGATAATAAAAAGTATTCTAATATTGCCTGCAAGCTATTCTTTGCATACATTTTATCAACAGGCGAATAGGAAAATCTTTCATATGATATATTCCTTACCTTGCTCCTGTCCTTATTTGTCTCTAATCCCCTGATATCTTGGTGGCTATATTACACAGCTGAGTCTATCTTTGAGGGAATCAAGGCAATAAAAGGCTTTATTTACCCTTATCTGGAGCTGACCCCCCCCTCCAAAAAACTCCAAAGTATAATGCAGGCCCGAGACACTCAACAGGCAGCACAGAAAAGGTTCCTGGTCCCGTCTCCTGGCAGGATTTTCTTCTATATTCGTTTATTAAAAAGTGTTATTCCTTGTCACTGTGCATTGTACATTATTGCGGCAGATTTCTTGGAGGGAATCATCTCCCATGAGCTGGTGAAGCTAATGGCATCGAGGAGAGGAGGAATGAAACTTCAGGTTGCTAAATCAAGTCTTGCCTCTGACAACTTAATAATGAAAAGCAATTGCAGGCAATCTTAGCAAGGGAGTTGTGTTTTTTTTGTGTCGGATGTCTAATGCATGTTGTCAAGGACGGTTTTGAGTATTGCTTTCTGTTTTGTAGTGTCAGTTTTTATAGGTTTCTTCACAGTGTCTGTGTGCAATGATGATGTTTCTTCTGTCTGCTTTTTGATTTGTCATTTTACAGAAAAACAGAGAGACAGTCATGTGTTTTTCAAATTTCAGAAGGACATTTACACGCATAGTCTAGTTTATAGGCCGTTTATTGGCTCACAGATTAGTCTGGTTAACCAAATATAAGCCTTTCATCATTTTAGCAATGGGAATAATAACATCTCAGAATGTTTCTAATGTCGACGTTAAAGCCAGTATGTGTAGATTATGTATATGATTATAGGCACATCACATTTAGTGATGGCACATGTTGCTGCTTGCAAACAGGTCTAAGCATCTATCGCCACGCTGGAAGCTCTCTGAGGCTAGACCTGGATCCGTTTCCTTTGAGCTAAACAGCAGCATGTTAACGTGCTCAAAATGACACTGCTAGTATAGTGGCTCTAAAGGTCAACTCACTACTGCCTCCAACTGGTGATGTTTTGAGAGTCAACACAGTTCACATTTAAAAAATTAAAAACAGTGCGCTATGAGGATATATTTGGATTTGTGGATGCTGCTGGGAACTACAGCAAGATGAGGGAGTTCCTCTTTAACAAAGACTGGCAGCTTTGCAAAGAAAGTGGGCACTACCCTACAAGCCCGTGGGTAACTTGATGCGTAGCACCTGTCTATAGCCTAGAGAATGTAATGTCTATAGTCATTAACAGCAAGGTGATAACTCTACCTGGCATTGTATTAAACGGTGCTGCTCCTGCTGTTACAACTGTGAACCCATGCTGCGTTGCATAAATATTTAATCCTGCTGTGACAGATACCCGGGGTTAAAATTCTGGGATGAGTGACTTATGGCAGACGGAGCTTTTGGCAAATTATGACGACGTGGGGTGACCTTGTTGCTTTTGGCATTCCTGTACAGAGATAAATACATTAAAAGTCAAACAGGCCACTAGAATTGTGTGACAGCCACCTCTGCGCTTCCTGCGAGGTGTGATGGATGGTGTGAGCCCCTCGCAGCGTCTTTTTTCGCGAGCTTTCCATGGTGGCTCGCTGGCGAGGGGACGCGGTGAGGCAGCATGTTGGGATGAAGGTCATTTGAAACTGAAGTGTCTAATTTGCTGTGTGAAACACGAGTTAAACGGAGTTCTTGTCAACATAGCAATGGCGATGCATAAAATGCTTTGAGCTCTGTGGCCTGTGGTATAAACCACTTATCAAAGATTCAGGCAGCAGGACGCAAACAACACCCCAGGCTGATGTTCATCCAGCATGTCTTCCACACAGCCGCAGCATGCTTCACTCTCTAGGTTACGCCTCTTGAACTCAAACACACACTTTACCGTGATGGCCCATTGTCTATGATGTCACAAAGCTGCAATATAAATAGAGATGGCCCGTAGTATCCAGTCCCACCAGAGGTCTGAGTCCAAATATAACCTGCAATTTGGTCCCTTGGAAATATCTGTTATTTTAGCCTTTTGTTGTCCTTGGAAGGTTTCTGTGAGTATAGCCCTTTCTTCCCCTCTATCAAGCCAGGATGACTGGGATCTGTGCCCTTCATGTAAATATCCCCCCTGTGACGTGGTTTCAGAACAGCGAGGACCCACATCTGGTGAGCTGCCTTTGCTCCGAGCCTCGGGTTCAGACATTCCCAAAGGGGCCACTCCATCACCATGTGATTTATTGGGCTTTTCAGAGTCGGGGTGTAAGAGGGATGGATAAAGAGAGAATGTGAAGGAGTGTGAGCAGGAAGGGAGGTAGATGGATCGAAAGCAGAAGCGGGAGAAGACTGTAATAGAGAGGGGGGAGGAGGGGGGGATAAATATTGAGGAGAGATTCAAATGAAAAACAGAGACAGAAATGCTCAGTGTAGAAGTAATAATCAAAAGTCTTCCCTTCACGTCTCATTCATTATTGTGTCTTTGATGATGAGCTTTATTACAAATAGATTAACACCTTAGACCGAAAGAAAAGATGCATCTGTAAATGAATGCTGCTGCGGGTGTAGTGCCATACACACATCATATTCACGACGTTTTATTGTTGTCGGTGGGTTAGTTAGTTTCATTACATCATAACAACAGTTGCAGTTTTAATTGCACATTTGGTTAAAATACACTAATAGGGTTACAATGACTAACATTTTCTGTCTGTTTTGTTCATTTAGATATGGTGCGTGCTGTCAGTGATAAGGCGCTAATGAGATTATTATTACTGTTACTTTTTGCATTTCCGTCATCTTTAACCAGATATCGCAGAGTTTGTGTGAAATGACATTTTTTTAATTAATTATTATTGTTATTAGGAGGAAACGTCCATTTTTGGCCATTTTCACATCATGTGCAGTAAAAGGATCTCATGCTCCAAAGTAAATTTAGAAATGGGATGTCTGATATTTGATATAGCATGGTGGCTAGTGTTGTCGTCTATTTGACCCCTCGTGCATGGCTCTGCTTTTATTATAAGTCTTATATAATCACACTATGAGATGAAGATTATGCGTCAGTGATAATGCTGTGTAAAGTAGTGCGAAATGCAGTCTACAGTTAAAATAGAAATAGAGCAGAAGTGACAGTTTGTTCACGGAACCTACTAAGTGTTTTAGTATTCACACTGGATAAAGGAAGTGTTGTCCACATATGCTGTTTATGTCATGCTAACTTGGTATTTATTTAGGTATTTCTGTTACATCCATAAATAGGCATCCCTGAATCTTGTGCACGCTAATGAAAAATTAAAAAAGATGACATGTCAGTTAAAAACTACACTCAATGTTGAAAAGATGTTACACTCATTTTGTGTGTACATTTTTATGAGTGAATTAAAGGTTAAGTATGTAAGACTTAAAAGTTTGAGATCATTCTGGTCAGTGATGTGAAGAGTTGTTTTTAATATTAACACATCTTGTACAGAGTCATTTGAGGAAGAGGAGGCATTTTATCTCTGATATTAATCAGATCTTGCACTAGATGCCCCCTGACTGAGTCCTGATTTCAGGTAAAACATTTGCCTTCTCACTTTAAATAAGAACAAAGTGACAAAATACTGTTAGTGCAAAGTCCTGTGTGCACTACTATAACTGTCCATACTCTTGCCCATATGCTGCCGTCCCTCCATCTTGAACTCCATGACAGAGTGCAGACCTCCCCTGCTGTGACCCAGAATGATGATAGCGAGGCTATCAGTCCCTGTCCGGCCACACAGTCAGACCAGCTTCCGCTAAATCCCAGTCAATCACTTGCCTCTGTATCACACACTCCCAGATGGCAGTCACCACCTCAGCGCTGTCCCAATCCATCATACGTCAGATTCTACGAGGCAGTAGGTGTTCAGGGTTTGTCAGGTCGGGCTTTTCACTGCTCCGCAAACCCACAAACATGCCAGAGAACAGGTTAGAGGCTACTCTGCCTAGAGCTAGTAACTTTTGACCTAACCCAGTTCACTGTCAGTTACTCAAACCTACTGCTCACTAGGCTATATAACCTCTCCTCACCTCTAATGTTACAACCCCCCTCAGCCATTTTTATCTGTCCTTCTAAATGCCTGTAACATTCACACACACACACACACACACACACACACATGCACTGCTTGGTCAACCAACATAGTGCGGTTCTGGCAGTCAGTCTCCGTGTTATTACATACGGTCTGCAGCATAAGAAATAACAAAAAGCAGTGTAGTAGACATTGCTGGCATATAAAATGTTCAAAAAGAGAGGGATATACACACTATTTATTTTTAAGCTGCCAACTAAACTGCATTTTAAGATTTTTTTTCGTGCACCTTGCATGTCAGTTTCAGCAGCTACAGTCCAAAATTTGCAACAAATACTTTTATAAATAGGTTTTAATAATACTAGTCTTTTATTTGGGGTTGTAAAATGTAGGTTTGTGGAAAAAGGAATTTTATCTGGATGCCCTAATGCTGAATGTAAATGTAATAGCTGTCTATCGGAGGGGTCTAGACGAATTAAAGGAATACATCGGAGAAAAACAAAATTATGCCAGCAGGTTGGGATGTAATGATCACATTATTTCCCCTTTTTGTTTTTTATTACTTTTTTTCACGTCTAGTTTAGCATTGAACAAAGATTATGTGCTGAGCTATTTCTTAGCCAGGGCTCCACTGGCTGCCTATAACCTCATGGTGATGACAAGCCTCCAGGAAATAGTCTGGCACATCAACCTGCGTAAAACCACAACATGTCATTTTTATACTTCAGTTTTAATATGGATTAAACAAACAAAATCCAAGACATTGATTAATGAGCTTTAGAGGTGCTGGGGAGTGGATTTTGTTCCCTTTGGGCAGAGCGCGCTGTTAGCGTTAGCTTCATATTTATTGAACAGAGTACCATTGATCTTCTCATCTAACTCTGGGCGAGCGAGCAAATAAGCACATTTCCCAAAATATTGAACTATTCTTTTGAGTGTCTGTATTTGTGCACATATGGAGCGGATGAAATATCCTCACTTTTCAAGTATAAACACGAAGCCAAATGGATGTTTAACAACCTGGAAACCTTAAAGTAGTTCTTGTCAATGGCTTAGTGATTATCTATAAAGGTATTAGTAAATCATTAGTAACAACGTATAAATCCTTTATAAAATATGTATAATCAGAAAGGGGAATATTATAGTGTATAGTGTTATAGTGTTGGCATACACAAATAAAGACAGATGCCAGTTCCGCTAGTTCTACAGTGTGGTCACCTAATTTCCTAAAAACTCAAAACATCAATTCAATCAACCCACAAAGAAAGGAAAACGTGTGCAAATGTATAGAGACACCTACATGCATGCATTCCTGCATGTACTTAATGCATAGATTTTCCATCGGTGCTTCCTATCATTAACCCCAATATGAGGGTCCCTTTCCCCGACCCCAGGCCATTTATCATTTTAATAAACACCCAACCTGACCCTGCTGTCACAATCCTTTCCGCTGTCCCAGTTCACTTCACGAAAATCCCTGGAGTAGTGCCTGCATACAAACACAGGAAGTAAATCATCTGTGAGTGAATAAGGTTGGGGATTCATGGCCTTTCAGCTTTTTTTGACCTTTTGTTTAGGGAGGGGTTATTGTAAGAGCGTCCTCACACAGATTAACAGGTGAGGGTATATAGAGGGATATGGGGGATTTTCTTTTTATTAATTAGATTGCAGAGTTCTACAGGCATCAGCAAAATGTCTGCGTTCCTGGCGTCTCATTACTGTCCAGCTATTTCAGCAACTTCCTCCAGATGCTGGGGGGGTTTCTATACCGTCCTGTTACCGTCCAAAGTTTACTGGAGGAGATTAAAAAGATGTTTCACCTAAACACGAATAAGTTATGCCAACATTTTTGTTCTGTTTGTCAGTGTATACAGGGAGGTGCTTCTGTTATTCAGCCCATCCTCACTGATATAAATGGAGCGGACAAAATAATAGAAATACCTGTCAATATAACTCACCACAAACTGCTGCCTCCAAAATGGTCATACAGTTGATTCACCATCAATCTAAAGCAGTTTCAACAGAAATGGAACATATTAACCTTCATGAAGGTAGGACTTATTGCATCATGGGTGTATTAGACTGCATTAGTTTTAGCGAGGTGTACCCAATAAACTGGTCCAACTAAGGAGGGCCCTGTGACAACAAGTCTGGACTGTTTTGTGCCCGAAATAGAGACAGTGGCATTTTCTCTCAGGAACCAAAGAAAATATGAAAAATAGCTATTGCTGTCGATTGAATAAAAAGGTAGAGATAGGGAATGTTCTCACTATACAATTCACCAGTTGTCATTTACCCCCTGGATTATAACGGCAGGTACGTGTAAGGCAGCCTGTGCGTTTGAGGTTCATGTTGATTAAACAAAAAACTTATATTTCAATCTAATAAATCAGATGCGGTCGCTGCCATTTCATTGTGACATACTGAATGGACTTAACTCTCTAAAACAACTGCCTGTAAGTGAATTGTGACATCTGTTGCACTCTGTTCTGACCGCAAGGGAAGTTGTTGTATATAACGTCGCTTAATTTAAACAACTGGGAGAGTTAAGCTAAGATATATTCTGTACTGTGCCTTGTTTGGATGGACACTCCAGCTGCTGTGTTATTGCTGCTGCCTACACTGACACGGTCAGCAGGGACTAAGCCTGCTGAGATTATTATATGAATATCATATTATCTCAAATGTTGCTTTTATTGGTTGTTCAGTCACAAGTTGACTGTTGAGCCCGTGGAGAAGCTTTTGGAATCTCTTGAGACCAGTTTTTCATCCCTGTTTTGATTTTAGTAAGGATATCCTCAGTAAGGTTTCCTAAGAGAGTGTCTTGCTAATGAAGATTTTGATATATGGACAGGAGGAGTTTGAGGATTAAACCACCCACGTGTGATTACTGGCCAATTTCATCTACCAACTGAGATGTCATTGTAAGAAACCCACAAACATATTAATGTTTGGAGGTTTATTGTATTACACCAGAGTGGAGTGGTACTATAAATCTGTATAAAACCACATAACCACCTTATTGTTTTAGATGACTTGTCTTACTTTGCTTCCCCAGATTTTTTTACTGAACCATGCCACTGCTAAAATGAACATTAAGTGTCAGTGTTTAATTAACTGGCCTGTCTGAGAAACCAGCTGGCCCTAGTCTGGTCCCTGCAGTTTAAATGGGGCAGACTCACCACTGTTCGCCCCTCTTTTTTATCAGAATTTTGCACAGAACTCCAAATCTTCTATTTCGTATACAGCATCACCCCAACAGTTTCACTACTTGGCATTATTAACAGGCTTGATCAACGTGCACACAAAGGTGAACAGATCTGGCTTAAAATCTTCAGCCTAAAGAGGACCATGATATTCAAAGTTGAAAATAGGAGTCAGGAACAAAGTATGAGTCAGTTAGAGACACAATGTACAATAGTGTAAAGAGGATGAGTTGCCAGTTCTTCCAGAAGACATGACAGATTGTGGGTGTTGTGTGAAAATTTGCAGCTAAAGTGTGAAGATTCATAGCTATAGTTAAATTTTTTACAGTAATAGAACTTTTACTTCATTATACTAATGCGGCTCTGTAAACAACAGATGTGGTTTGTTGGAAATAGTTTCCTCAAGAGATTTAACACTGCGCGGATGCAGAAGAATAAACTCTCATCTCTGTGATTTTGCCTCTTTCATGACAATCTCAGGATAAACAATAGGCACCAAATGTTCGAAGGCTCATTAACTGGCCCAAACATGAAAACATGACAATACATACTAGAATAAGCACAAGCTAAACAAACTGCCTAACAGAACAAAAAGGCCTCAGATGGGAGAAAGAACAGTTGTCTGCCCAACGTATTGATTTGCATCATTGCAAAAAGGCTCCTTATCTGTCTGCCCGACTGCAGTGTTGCATCATTCCCTCCACTTCGTTGCTGCCTGTCTGTCTTTCTGAATCAATCACAGCATAGCACTCATCGGTCAAAGTACAGCCCCAGAGCCTGCAAAGTCTATCGCAGCCGGCCTCACTCCTGATTCTCTCCTTCTTCAGCTAAGCAAAGACTTTTTGAAATTGCCTCTGTCAGCCTACTCTGGCTGTTACCGAAAACAGGAACCTGTACTAAAACAAATCACAGCAGCTAATCCACTTCCTTCCACCTGAGTCCTGCATGCCTGTCTGACCGACCTCTACTTTTTGATCTGCGCCAGTGAAAGCGCTTCCCCCCCACCTCAGCAGACAATCTCCTCACCTGTGCCTTGACTTACCACGGGAAAAGCCTCCAGTCTGTCTCTGGCTATTTTACCCAGAAATCCTTATTAACTAATACATTCCTCTGCACCTGAGTAACCCTTGCCTGCCTGACCCCGTCCTCTTTCATTGAGCTGCCTTCACACACTCACCATCTCACCTCTTCAGCTTGTCAGTGGATGGACAGACACACAGGTGACAGCTTGTTTGTTGTTCATCCTTCCATCACAGTAAGGACGGCAGAGGGCAGATTGGAATCTGCACTCTTAATAAATAAGGAGGCAGCTTGTCTGCCTGTCTGTCTACTTGTCTCTCTGTGTGTCTCTCTTGCAGCCCACCTGAGGACTTTTACATATCTGCCTGTCAAAATATTTCATGCTTCTCTGTCTCTATTTCTGTCTCTTTTTTGTCCTCATACCTTAATGACATAGTAGGTTTGCCTTCCCAAATGGCTGATATGAATGTTTTTGGACTCTCCTAAAGTAGTTAAAGTATGGCTATGTTTGTCTACGTTTAGGGAAATATGATGGTCACGGTGAAAAAAACACGACTACTGGTAGGAGAGGACTCAAGTCATCCTGCTTAAACCTGCAATAACTGATTTGTTTGGCCACTTGGGGGCAGCGGAAACAAGCTGTAAACACAGTGCTGACATATTATTACCTTTTTAAGTTGATATTGATAATTACACAGCAGATATGGAGAAACATTAGCAACATAGTCATGTTTCTGTCCAACTGATGAATGTAAGTCCACTATTCTATGCTGCTGCCCCCAAGTGGCCCAAAAAACTGTTATTGCAGGTTTAAGATTTGGGGTGGCAATATTGTTGATTGGGCCGACTCGTCTTGGTGAAAGAGGTGGGACCATCATTTTCTTGAAATGTCAAACACAACATTGCTCCTGTGTATAAATGGTGTCTCTTGTGGTTTATTGACCTTTCAGTTGCAACATTAGACTATTGACTTGTGTATCTGCTTTTTGATGCATGGTCAAGACACTAAAGAGCAACAACAAACTGCCCTGCATTGATTCCTTCTTTAATAATAATATTTTTCCTGTTTGAGTCGTTTGTTGAGGACGTCTTTTAGATTCCACCCCCATATTATTTCACATTTCTTTTGTTTTACAACACTTTAAATGTTGCTGTAACAGTTGCTCCATAGTACTCCCTACACCCTTTATCCCAAACCTCCAAACATCATCCCTCTTCTCTGCCAACCTTTCGTCCTCCGTTCTTTTTCCTGCCTCCTTCCCTCACTTTTTTTCTCTCTTCTGTCGTCACCTCCAGACTACTTATTTACTAATGATGTGCTGCAAACGCTTACTCTTGTGTTTTCATGCTGAACTCTCCATCTCCCCTCTTAACCTCGCTCCTCTCCATTTCCTCATCCCCATCCCCCCGGCACTCCCCCTTCATGGTGTTCCCAACCCCTGACTTCACCTCTCCTGAACCCCTCAAGGTGAAACCTGAGTGGCTTTAATTGGCTGGTATCAATTAAATTCTGAAAGCACATGAACTCACAGGGGACAAGTAAGTGGACTTTGCTCCAGCTAGTTATCTCTGCTTCCTCCTCCTTTGCCTCCTTGGATTCCCGGACCTCGCTTCATCCTCACACATTGAATTGATGCCTCTCGCTCCCTCTCTCCAATGAAATCTTTCCTTTCATTACATGGCCATCTCCTCCTCTCTCTGTTTCCCCTATCTCGCTCTTCCTTATCCATTTCTGCCGCCACTTTTAAATAGATCCCTGCGGCAGTGACTGAGCCAGACACGGCCTCCATCATGGGACCAAGAGGAGGCTAATGCCTTTTTAATGAGGCCTCGGTCACAATGTGACACAGTAAAGTGGCAGGAATCGGTGGCTGGTGAGCCCTTGGTCCAGGGTATTTATCACCTAAAACCCTCTGATCCACTGTGCCTGTGGGAGGGAGAGAGAGGTAGACGGAGAGTGGGAGGCAGGCAGAGGTTGAGGAGGAAAGAGAAAGTTATCAAAAAGCAGGCTAGAGACCAAGTGGAAATAGAAATAGGAGAGGATGTGGAGCAAACGGATGGGAGGGAGAATATGGACGTAACATCCTTTTCAAATCTGTCGTCAAGAAACAACCAACGTTCTTATTAAAAAGAGAAACGGGCAGAAACGGACGAGTAGGAGGACCAGAGGAAGTGCAAGAAAGAAAAATGACTGGTCTTAGAAAGCTGCGTTCCTTAACTTCCCCTATTCCCCTTCTCTTCATCATTTTAAGTGGCTCGTACATGTTTAGCATCCCACCACCAATTGCCTCTGGAAGGGGCATAATGTGAAATCATAAAAATAACCATAATGCTTCGACAGTAATTAATATTCCTTCATACATACTGCCGCAGAGCTCGAGAAAAAGGCACTGAGAGTGGCTTGCCTCCAGTGAGGGGAGCTCACATTATTATATTCCCTCTTCATCCAATATTAATGCCCATTGGGCCCAGAATTCTAATATGAGTTCTAGTGAAATGGCCTTAAGTGGCTGAATAGCAAATAAAATAGATTAGCAACAAAAGAAAACCACCTAATTCATTATTAACGCAGATGATTGAAAGTAATGAGCAGGATAAAGTCGTGAAATCAAAGAACCTCTGAAATATGAACTTGTGGAATCTCCTTAAAGTTCATTACGGCAACACCAGTGTGCTCACTTAGGTCTTCAGTGGAAGCCTATTATGGCTCTGCGCCACATAAAATGAGTGTGAGGTCCAGCAAAATGGCCGTTGTATATAAATCGTCCACTTCCAATCGTCCCTCACTGCTGCATTTAGCTCTGAAGTGGAACCATACATTCTCTCACACAACCTTATCTGATCTTTTTTTTTCTGTCATTATCACTAATTTTGTATTCTCTGCCTCTACGATTTTCATTCTCAAACCCCATTTTTGATACTATGGACGACACTCTTTTGGGATCAGCCATTCGATGGATTTGCATTCTGTTATTGCCTCTTTGTGTAGTAGTTTTCGTTGTTACCGACAGCCTTTCCCATGCAAGAAACCTGATTGCATAACACTGATTTCACAGGAAATAATACACGCATGTATTGAATGGCAAAAGCCCAAGCTGGGCATTTGGAAAAGAAAGCTTAGTTGTTGTTGACTGTCTCAGTCTTCTTTTATCAAAATAACATGATGTAAACTGATACAAGTTGCTCTTCGTCTGTTACGTTTCTGAGTAGCTGCACAACATGCTGCACAACAGTAGTAGTGTCACAACATCAACCAGGACTGACATTTTAGGATTATAACTTTTAAAGCAACTTTCTACTTCAATCTACTGCTCACAGGCAGTCGATTGATCACCCAAAATCTACATACCCTTACCTTAGCTTGTGTATATAAGTAGTTCCACAGGACCCTCTAACCTACAAGCGGGCTGTAGATTACATACAGTCATACCCTCTACTAATTGTTAAGCTTTAAAATGAACCTCTGTGATAAACCTCAGAAAAGCAACATTTACAGTGAGGACATGTAGGAATGTTGCCACAAAGCAAGGCGCCACGCTGCTACTGAGAGATGCAAGTGAAGCAGAAAAAGCCACAAGGGCAAAGAAATGGCTTGTGACAGGAAAGCTGATGGTGCAAATCTCAATCTGAAATGACTCAGAAGCTACCATCAGGGTGCCCTTGAGCAAAGCAGTGAAGCTGGTCGACGGTAGACGTGCTGTGATTATATTAGACGGATCCCAGGTGTAAGAGTTGGGAAACCTCACACAGTACAGTCAACTTTCTATTAAAGACAGTGGAGAAAACAAATAAAAAGTGAAGTGTATTTATGTGCGCATATGCGGCGGTCCCAGAGGTTCCACTTTTTACAAGTTTATCGCGCTGCCACCATTGCTCGATCCTGTGCTGCATTCGTGATACACCGCAGACAAGGCGTATTCTGATTTACATTCGCACGGGACGTAGGATTGACTAGGTTAAGTTGATGCCCCTTCTTCTCAGACTGCGTTTGCTGGAGCAAAAGTTCGAAGCAGGGTGATGCCACAAGAGAATTGGTTTAATGCTGTCCAGTGGAAAAAGAAACATACCAGATGAGCGGTTAGACAGTGTTAGTATTGGTTTTTGGATAAGAAGCTATGCCCTTCAGTTTCCTGCTGCAAGCATGTGTTCCAGACAGTCATAAATGTTGCATGAGTCTGTGGAGGCCCTGGGGAGAGGAGAGGAGAGGAAGTAGAGAGGAAGAGGAAAAGGAAGAAGAGGAAGAGAGGAACAAAAGTGACTTGTTGGTGGTGGTTGCAGTAGAGGGATAGACACTCAGTTGAACAGGTTCAAGGCCAGGAAGTATAACTGAAGGCATCTGTTTTTATGTGCTTAAATGAGTTTGCATATGTGTTAACTGCAGTGGTGTGTGTTATTTTGGGATTAAAAGACTACTAAATGATCTTGGCCTCAGTTCAGAAATGGCAGAGTTGAGAGGGAAAGAGAGAGTCGCAGAAATCTTGGTGTGTGTGTGAGAAAGGGGACATCAAAGTAATGATCTGCCTTGCATGACCATGTATGCTGCATGCTGTAGGTTTAATCAGGCACTCAGAGGCTCAATAAGTTCTGCTTGTAAATTAAAACAAAGCTATTTACATCAATTTACGATTCCTAGCAGCGCATGGATTTCACAACAAGCTGGCTACATCAGGCGATTTAGCCATGGAAGGCATCAATTTATCATAATTTGTTCAGGTGCTCAGATCCTGGTACTGAGCGGTCGTTTTTTTTCTCTTCATGGAAGTGTAACATATTTGGAGAATCCCTGAATCCTTTTGTTTGGACAAAGACCCGCTTGCAAATCCAGTAATATCTTTTAAGAATCCAACAAAGTGTTGACAGAGGCAACATCTCATTGCTTTTTGGTTTTCTTTCTCACGTGCTTCCAAATGTATGTTTATTATTGATGTGTTATGTTGTTTGGTGCAAATGTCTGAAAATTGTGAATATGTCATCTCCAAAACACAAACATATTCGGTTTAATATCACATAAGACAAACAAAATCAGCACATTTTTATCCAGCCAATACAAAACATTCCTCGTGAATCTAATTTATTAGGATTTTTAATTTATCAAATTTTTACCGTAATGGGTTCTAACTCTGCTTGCCTCATCAGTCATTATTGTAAATTAATTGCTGTAAAACTAGGAGGGAAATAACAGCATATCCAGAGGCAGAGATGCCACCAGTCTTGGCAACAAACAGCGTTTCTCTCAGAGCTGATGTGGGGCAGTGATGAATACGATGGCTTCCCTGTCATTAATCAGACCGCAGCTTGTCTCTCTCTTGGATCCCCCCCCCAAAGCACCCTAGCACCCCACACCTGGAGGGGCCTCGGAGGGGGCTCAGCAGGGATCGCAGAGCCCCCTTTTTCTCCTCTTCCTATCTCCCTCTCCTTTCACCCTCCTCCACCTGACAGCTAGACCCTACTCGGCCAGTGGGGGGCCTTCCCCGGGATCTATGCCCGCCCAAGAGTGCTCCTTTCCCGGATCCAATTGGGAACACTGTACCCCCATTCTAGATCCTGTTAATTGTTAAGGTTCCCATATCATTTTCAACATCAAATTACTGATTTCTGACTTATTGGTGGGTGGGAAGATTGGGAATATCTCGGACGTTCAGGAAACCGACCACGTCAAAAATACACATATCAACCAATTAACCAACATTCCAGCCAATTAACTCCAGTTTGAGCCTTTGCACTACAGCTGCAAAGTTGCAACCTTTTCCAGCTAGATGTTGGGTTTATGGAGAACAACTGACTCGACTTT
>JAVQJF010012345.1:0-13013 GCA_036023855.1 Gadopsis marmoratus
GTGCTGAATTTGGTCTCTAATAGTTACAATTTTATCATTGAAGAAGCTCATGAAGTCATTACAGCTGAGCTCTACAGGAATACATGGCTCAATAGAGCTGTGACTCTCTGTCAGCCTGGTTACAGAGCTGAACAGAAAAGTTGGAAAATTGCTACTTTTAATATTGCAGACAATGCAGACAGGTCTTCGATATAAAAAAGCCTGGATTTTCTGGCTATTATTTGATGTTTACATTTGCCCTCAATGGCCGAAAAAATCTGTTATTGCAGGTTTAAAGACCCACCATGATCACAAATGTGTACAGGTGTAATAGATTGCAAACTGTGAGAAAGAAAAGGAAAGCCATCGCAGTGATTCTGGGGCACAATTTAAAATGTAGATTTCGACACAGAGCTACTCAGATGTTGCACCGTCACAGAGCTGAAGACATGCAGGGAAGGCGAACTGGAAACTGAATGTGTGTTAAGTGATAATGTCAGTGTTGGGTCGTCTGTGTTACGGACATGGATGCCCCCCCCCCAGTGGCCTTTACTTTGATGAACCAAGTCAGTTGTACATACAGAACATGAAGAACCTCTGATGTTGAACTTGAACTAGAACGCTGGAATAAATGTTTTTCTGAGTTGTCTGGAGGACATGCAAATGAGGGGGGGGGGGGGTGCTGATAAGGAGACTCGTTGAGACAAGTGTCTCACAAACCCACTTTCTATCGGTTTATCCCGGTTAGGATCTTGGAGTGCAGCGGAGCAGCCAATCCTTTTCGACAGCAACTTCATCCAACTTGAAAACACATTTCCAGCCATGGTTCAGTGTTGTCAATAAGCCCCGGCTGCCATCTTTGGCCGTGTAGTAACTATTCACCAGCCGGCTACTTCTGGACATTTTCCCTTCAAAACTTGAGCTAGAGCTGACTCTTTGTCTACTCACTCCAGTTGAACAGATCCTCCCGTTTATCATGGTATGCACGTGTGCACAGCAGAGTGCTTCTTTATCCAGAACGTTGGGTGGGCGAGCAGCCAGAGACTCCACTGAGAGAGGTACAGAGCCATGAACGTAAGATGGAATAATGCTGGCATGTGTGCAGTGGCAGATTTGAGGCAGATATGTGAAGGAGCTTGCTGTGTTGTGCAGGCCAGTGTTTTTTGTAACGCTGTGTGTGTTTGTTTTTTACAGACACTGATGTGGTTGCTGCTACAAGCACATCATTTTGGAAATGGCTGGTTTCTGCTTAAACAGGTCATTCTGGGTAATCTTCTGGCTTTAAATCAATTATGATCCAAATAGCTGGTCCTAGCAGAAAACTGTGCAGGCAATTGGAAGCAATTGTCATTAACTGATGTCGTATGTCACCATAGAGTGCTGCAGGAATGAGTCCTAAAAACTCTGAATTAAAGTCTGTGGTTAACACAGACTGAAGAGATTTTCACCTTTTTGTTCTCCAACATAAGATACGCCAGGAAATACCTCACTTGTGAAGTTTGAAGCATTTCCGTGTCTTAAAAAAGGCGGCTGCTAACAAGCGGCTAAATGAGGCTCCAGAGGTTGTCAATTAAACTTTGTCACGCCGAACACAGAAACTTGTTGTGTTTACACCATAGACCATATATAAAGATGGATGATGCATCTTCGCTTCCTCCTACTGTACAAAAAATTAAGCCAAAACATCCCGGATGCTGGAGCTGCCATCTTGGTGACATCATTTGGAGCCAGAGTTTATCCGAGGTGGAGCTGTGGTATCGCGTTCCTGCTCACACACCCGCCTGAAGCAATCGCAAGCACACTCACAACTGTCAATCACGACGTGAAACCCCGTTTTTAGAGCATCAAATAACTAATAAAAACAAACTGATCATTAAAATGAACACAGGTGTCATGTCATCCGTCTTTATATACAGTCCATGATTTATACTCGTGCTCTTGCAAACTATTCTAACTCAAACTTTCACAAAGGCAGATAAGTAGGTAGAATGAAATTACACATTGGAAGATTAATGGTGGTCATGTGACCGTGGTGTAGTGTCGTGTTCTAATATCGAAGGGAAGTCAAACTCGAATTATGTCCAGACTTCTGCTCTTTAAAGTCAAGCAGATTTATTCAAACTGCAAGGCATATGCGATACAAAATGACTCGATCGATCGAGTGCACTCTACTCCGTGATCCACAGTCCACATTTAAGTAGTTAATCTGTCTCTCACTTTGTAGAATGGTCTTTCGTTTCCTGATCTAAACAGTTTTCTACTATTCTAAACTGGGCGCCTCTTCCTCCATTGGACGGCTGGGGCCAGGTCCTATTGGCCCCTTGTTGGTGTGCAGGCGTGTCCACGCCTCTAAGCGCTCTCCTTGTCCAATGGATCTTCGGTCGCCCACTGAAGGAGGAGCGTACCTCTAAACATGACATTCCTGAAAACAACTCCAGTGCGTAATATATAGGTAACCTGAGTGTTTGTATATAAGTAACCAGAGTGTTTTATTGGTCACGTGACATCCCAGTCCTGCACCAACGTTCCCATATATGACTATATGTTTCCTTCAAGCATCTGGTTTTACTCTCCTCTTTATGGCTTTATGTTGATGCCTAGTCCTTTTGACCTTCCTCAGCACACTACATTCCTTATGAGCAAACTATAACACTTATCTTTGGCTCACAGTAAACATTCATCATAACATATCTTGTACTACACATACAATGAGCATTACATTTATTATTCTTTTTACCACAGTAGACGCAGCCTATTCATTTATGTAACATTGTTTTCATGCTGAGACAAAAGAAATTAAAATGGAAGATACGTTTTTCCTCGGTTCTCAGGAGGTTATAGCCTAACGTTAGACTTTTTACTTCTGGCAACTGCATTTATCTTTCAAAAATCATAAAAGGGGTGTTCATTTGGGAAGATTATCTTGCTGAACAGAACATTTAAGTATCAAACTGTTTGCCACAGAGCTCATTTTCTGCAATAATCCAAAATCCAATGGAAACGTCGCATTGGATTTTTATAAAGGGAACCAGCATTATTAATTAATTGAATGAACATTAGCATTCATTTGCACTTGTGCTTGGCCACCTAACAATTCTAAGTCTAATATAGCAACTCTTTAGCTGCCAATAGCTCCTGTTCACTAGCTACCCGCTAACTGTCTGTCTGCTGTTTGGTGCTGGACAGGAAGTGGACAGTGGGTTCATCAGCGCTTCTTAAACTGGCAGCAGCTGTGTGCTGCGGCTGGAACTGGTGTTTCTGAGAGCTGTGAAACTGAACCACAACAGCGGGTTTTGTCACTATGAGCGACACCTTTCACATTACACACAGCCATTTGATCGATCCATCCATAGTCTATACTGTGTATAGATACGGGCGATTTAGAATCATCAATTAACCTGACCTGCATGTCTTTGGATGGTGGCAGGACACCGTAGAACTTGCAAGCTCCACACAGAAGGGCCCAGAACTCTCAGAACAAAGGTTGCCTTTGGAGGAGGATCAAGCAGCATAATTGTTGTAAGAGTTCAGGTATCTCTTTACAGCTGGACTCTGTGATTTGGCTTCTGGAGTTATTAGCACCATCCCCGACACAGTGTAGGTCAGTCTCTCTTAATATAGAGTTAATAAACATCTCCAGACTGTGAAGACAACAAGAAGCAAAAGGCAGTAGCTGGATTATAGCAGTGCCACTGGAAACACTTTGGTTATTTCTTTCATAACATTTTCCAATAAATCAGACTGCTATATATGACATGGAAGCTATTTAGAAAGGAGCAAATTGTGTATTGTTGTTAGTCAAACATTTTCTATACAACATAAACCTGTTGGGGTGTTTTTGCATGCAAATATATGCAACACAGAGTGTTCACTCCGCACTTAAGCATGAAAAGATGAAGATGATTACACCCACCTCTCCCACTTATGATTATATGTGTAAATAGAGCAATTTTGTACCAATTTAGCATCCTCTAAAGGTGCAGTACACCCTTTTGGAGCTGGCTAGAATAGGTAACCAACACATTTTAGTAATCTGGTTCAAGAGATTTTGAAGGGTGCCTATCAATCTTTTGTAAAATCTGGATATTTGCATCACCATTAAAAATTAAGGTTGATTAAAGAAACAGTTTGACTTACAATTTCACTGCAAATAAGCCAGAAAAATAGGAGAAAAGGTTGCTACTTTTCTGACTTTCCTGAGACTCATAACGTTCTTAATTCTTTCTTCAGTATCAAAATAATGTGGTGCCAATTGTCTGTAAATCCACTGTAACATTGCATACAGAAGCTACTAATAACTTATTCTGCATACTTTAATGGTGACAATTTGCCAAAATGTAAAGAAATCTAACTGCAGTGTCAGACTATTAAAGCCCTCCTCCTTTTGAGCTTGCTTGATTTGTAGTTCAGAGCATAGGAACACCAATTGGCATATTTGTATAGTTACTTAGATGGACTGATTTTATCAGTAGGTCTTATATCAAAAAGGGGAAGAGGGACCCAGACGCATACTGCGGGAATGAACAGGCTTTAATATAGCTAACAACAAAAGGTAAGGTGACCGGGGAGCTGAAGAAATGAAAGCAACAACACAGAGACCATCCACACTTGCGACACACAGCATGGACATTACGAACACACTTAAATACACGGGACACTAACGAGGGGATGGACCACAGGTGAACACAGGGGAGCAGGTGAAAACACTCCAACAATCAGGGAAACAGGAGGGCAGCTGAGACAGGACACAAGCTCAAACACAGGAGAACTAAAGCAATAAACTACACAACCCAGAAACAGAAAACAGGAAACACAACCATTCACACAGACTCGGGGCCTGACACCATTGGATGATTAACAGTATTAGACACTTTGAAACCCCATGAAAGTTTCATTTCACAAAGGCCATGCCAGCCTCCTGGGTTTTCTGTTTTCCTAAAAGATACCCAGCTGTGCTGTAATGGTCCCTCTGAATAAGAGCCAAATCTTCTCTTCTCAAAAGCTGGACTATCTGAAGGAAATGAGATATCTCAGAGATAAGCAGGCTTTCAGATAATTTTATCATTCATAGATTTTTAGAAGAGGTTACCGTATCTTGAAACGATGTCACTCAAGCGACAGAATAAATAATGCTGAGTAACGATTGGATTAAGAAAGGCGAGTGTTGTTTTTCCACTCTTTGTGTCTCATGAATTTAAGATTTTAGTTTTCAAGTCATTTCTTGCATAACCCTGTGTGTGTGTGGGGGGGTGTAGCTGTATAAAACATGAGTTTAGAATATGTGACCGTCCCAAGAGTTCATCTAAAGTCTGTATTAATTATAATAATAATTGTATTAACGTATATTATTTTTCTGTATTTAGTGTGAGGCGAGACCATTTGTGCTTTGTGGCAACGTGCATTTTAATTGAATTCTGGCAAACTGATGATCAGAAACCACCTGCAGGCGAAGCAGCAAGAAGCCAGTCATTTTGCTGAACAATATGCTGCGACACCTGACAAGTCAGCTTTGTGCAATTTCAATGAAAGAAGAGGTCGGTAACAAATCACTATCTTTTTCGTCTTTTTCAAGGTCGAGGGGCGACTCGCATGTTCCACATTATGTCACAGGCCTAATACATAATGTTTACACATTCACAGGCAATTCAGACGACCCAAACTACATAGATATCAGGAGAAAATGTGAACTCTGCATAGAAAAGCCCTAGCCACTGTTCAGGTTTGAACCCGAGGCAATCTTGTTGCTATAAATGTTAAACGTTCACAGGCATTGATACTTTCTGCTGTATTCATTCGACATGACTGGGGTGTGATATTTGTTGGCAAAACTAGCCACTGTCTGAATGGCTGACCTTTACCCATAACCTGCCAATGGTTCACACTTGCAGGAGCACACAGCAAATGTCAGGCTATATGTACTGATTTAAACCAACCCAGCAGTATGTGTACAGGAAGTGGGAAAGTCTTGCAGGATGCTCTATTTCCTAATGTTTGGTTGAACAAAAGTTGACTTTTAAATGGACAAAAGTACATTCTTCCTTTATAAAAACAAAAGTTAGACTTCTAAGCGATAAATGTACGACAGAAAAGCAAAGACACACTACATAGCAGTAGGTGGCGGTACAGCGTCACTTTGTTGTTTGATTCTTTCCATTATAGATTTATGATCCATGGAGGATCTTAAATTGATATTGTTATTAGTTATTGAATTATTAATTCAAGGAAACTATATTTCAAGTGTAGGCTATAGCTGTAGTATAGAAAATACATACTCGTGCAATATTCAGTGAAAGCTTTGACTGAGATTAGAAACCAATATGTGAGCTACCGTTGTGATGTCATTAAACACTTGCACAGAGAGCACTGTACTGACAGCAGGATTTATACAGCTATCCACAGTCTCTTGTGTCTTATCTAAATCAATAGAGTGAATCTGGGACTCAAATTAAATTCTTGTGTCAGGAATGTAATACTGCTCCACAGGAAAGGAGGATTTAAAAATCATGAGTGAAGTACAAACTGCCTCCTGTACAAGGGAGCAAACACTCTGTACAGAGAGATCTAGAGAGTTAAACTTTTGACCATGTTAAGAAAGGCAGCCAGCCAGTTTGGTAAATATGAAGGTGCTGTGTGAGTTGAACTGGCATCATCTTGCAGGATTTCTCTGTGTTGAAGTTTAGGACCTTTGGGACTTTGCAGCATTTACTATGGTCCATGTGTTGCCTTATCCCTCTTCTGAACCATCGACCACTTCTTGTCTTTGTGCATCTATTTATGGAGTGTTATTCGGTTTGTGTGCCTGAATTTCATGGTAAAGCATTGCAGAGGCTCTGCCCGTGACCTCGAATAGCACTTAGGATTGAGTGGAGTCAGCCTTGATTTTGCAAATGAAGGTATCGGGAGGTTTGAGTTGCCTACAACATCCCTGAGCAATATGAGTCACACGGTTTATTTAATAGGTGAGTTGCCGTCTGGTATGGGTATGGGGGAATTGTTGGGTAAGAAGGTAGTGTCCATTAAGATTACTTTGAAAATATTGCCTCTTAAGTAAACCCGAGCTCTAAGTAATCCCATTTCTTGGAGTAACTACACGCCTGCTGGCTGGCAGCAAGTAACAATTTTATTCTGAATCGTTCCTCGTAAATGTTTTGTAATGCTGATTAAAAACAACTGGTACAAGAGAACTGGAGGAAATCGGTAAATTTTCTCCAGTTCTGTTGCGTGGGAGCTGTATTTTGCCGCTCAAAATGGGCTTCACGCTGTGCTGTCTGCCACCGTCAGGTCCAGGCAATCAGCGAAGGTCCGTCATAACAAACTGCAGCTGTGTGCTAGATTGCTTTTTTGGCAAAACCGAGTGCACCAATTAAACACGGCTTTGAATGTCCAGCACACCTCGATGCTCACACCGTTCAGCTGGTAGCTGGGTCGCCGAATTTCAATGTGCTGATTTAGTCTAATCACACCGACTGTGCCTGTGTGAGGAGACAGCAGACATACAGACCTTTGGTCTCACTCGTTTTCTTCGTTCACAAGGTGCACTGCACTGTATATAACACTTCTCACATAAATCTATGGGGCTACTGCTGCAGTGGAGAAGGAGACCACCCTGCCTTTGCTACCAGCTCCAGGGCTGCTGGACCTGCACAACCCTGACCTCTGACCTCAAGCTAAAGATAGAACATTTTACTAGAGGGCGTGTTCAAATACCATATCATTTTTATTACTGAATACCAGCTTTATTACGGAGGTTTGGCGAGATCTCAGCAGACATCTCACCAACAACAGAATGATACCTGGTCTTCTAATCTAGGAGTCTTTAGCCATGTTAGGCTTCACAGCAGCGCTCTGAGATAAATGCTAACTTCAGCATGCTAACCGCTTCCATGACGCCAACATGCACAAGGACAATGCTAACATGCTGATGCTAGTTCAGCATCTCAGAATGCTAACACAAAGTACACCTGAGTGCATTGGACAAATTCAATTTCGACCTGATGGTGGCGCTAGCTGAAGCGTAACGGATCATCATCGTTGTTACAGTTCATCCTAAAGAGGAACATGAATGTGTAATTTGGTATCACAGTGGCACTAGAGGTACACTCAGTGGAGTCACCAAAGTCACTAGGATTCATCCTCTGGCAAGGCTAAAAAATTCATTTGTATTAGGTAAAGAAATTGTGTTTGACCAGAAAGTCTCCAGAGGTACACAGATCCATTAATAATTTGGAGGTATGAGTAATAATCTGCAGTAAAAGACAGAATGGTCTACAGCATTGCTGTGAGGCTTTGAACTAAATGCTAATGTGCTAGTGTCTAATGGGATTGATTTGATTGAGCGAGTTCGCATTATTTCCCCAGAATATTTCTTTAACCAATGAACCTGTTGAAAATACGCAACCCTCCAGGGCTACATGATGGCCATCTCTGCCCAAATTATGTAAACCAAAAATGACTCGGTAGCAAAGATGAGAAAGAAACAAGAACAGCCTGTGCTGTCAGTGAGCGAGCAGCACACATGAAACGCAACTTATCAGCTGCAGCCATAAACAGTTGTCACTATCTGCAAATATACAAAGTAAACACAAATGAAAATCTAGTATGGGTTTACAGGCTTCGTTCCACCAAGCCATCGCCAGCAGTGTGCAGAATAACAGAAAGTTACATGTGTAAGCATTGTTCTCCGAGTGGATAGATCTTTCTGTTAACCAGCACATTTGGGGTTTTTATAACCACGTGTTGCCACTTAATTTATGATGTGTTTTAAAGAATATCCTTGCCTCAACACAATAATAGAGCGACGCCTGCCAGCTAGTTCAGCCTGCAGACTGTTCCCATCTCTCCCGCTGCCTTGCATCAGTATTGCAGCTTTCAGCCCCAACACCACCCCAGCATCCACCTGCAGGCTCCAGCTAGGAGCTTTAACATATTTGCTCATCACTCCCCAATATCTCTATAGAAACATGTCTGGGGATCGATGAGGTCGGAGCCTAGACTCCCAACTATGTTCTGCCGCTGTAATAAACATTTCTGTTGCTGAACATCTATTGTTACACAATGCTACAGTACCTATAAAATGTTTTTTATAATAGTCAGTGTGGGTCACAATTGAAATCTGAATATATTTTGGCCACTGGTTCTTGATGCTCATTAGGAATAGCTTTGAAACCGTACACTTTTCTTCACAGGATGAATTTTAGCCACGTTTCTTAGTCGCCTGTCACACATATGTTTGACCGGCCGTGCTTTACTCGCCCATTATGCTAAAAGCAGCGACCCAAAACATATTTTTCAGGCTTCAAGTCTATTTATGTCCATTTTGTGTGTGTATCTACAGTGATTATCTGTTTGACTCTGATGCCAACATGCAGGTGATCATGAACACATCATGTGACAACACTTAAACCATTTCAATGGCTGCTGTGCTACTGACGTGCTGCTTTCACTACATCAGCTGTGTAAAACATGATGAGGAATTGGGTCGACAATCTGGAGTGGTTGCCCTTCTTTCTTTGAAAAATGCAAAAGTGTATTGAAAATCAAACGGGGACACAAACTCGACCTCGGAGGGCTGTGTGTGTTCAGCCAGTCATTAGCAGCCACAATATCTACAGGATTCCTAGGGATACTGGGCTGGATTTGGTTATAAAAAGGGCAAAGTGGACAGAAAAATAATGTCAATTCAGAGAAGCGGAACATAACAGACTTGTGTATGGATAATAACCAGTGAGCCAGACACTGAAAAGAAAAATAATTAAACTTAGATGAACCACTGAGATAGTCAAGTCCATCCAGTTGCAGCTTCTCTGCTTATTCAGTTATGCAGCTTTGAAATTAGGAAGTAAAACCCCACTACCCTGCTTTGTCCCTGTGCTCCTCATTTAAAATGCCAGCTGAGTTATCTCAAGAGCAAATAAAAAGTGACCTCAAGATTGAAGAGTGAGGTCTCACAGAAATCAGGGAAAGCAATAATGGAACCAAACAACCCAAAGGCAAAGTCAAGGACCTGCACAGTGGACGTGAGATTTCAATTTATTTAGCATTTATTAAGTGGGGATTTTTTTTATTGATTTGGGGCAATAAAAACAAAAACAGGATTTCATAATTTAGTTACTATATATCATGACATATCATAGCTGCTTCCCACCTCAGATGACGTTAGTCTTTTAAATTACTTCGCTTATAAAAATTGGTCTTAATCACACGGCAACGGAGCTGCCATGCAAGGTGCCGACCTCCATCAGGAGAAACTTATGGTTTAGTGTCTTGGCCAAGGACATGTGACCAGGAGGAGCCAGCGATCAAACCACCAACCCCAAGACTAATGGATTACCTACTCTACCTCCTGCACCACAGCCACCCAAAGTAATCAGTTTATTGCTGCTGATCCACATGATAAATGGACTCACTTATATAGCACTTTTCATCCGTTGAAACGGTTCCCAAAGTGCTGTAACAGTAATCTAAGCTTTTAACAGTAGTCTAATTCACACATTCACACACCGATGGGGACACAGTTGCCATGCTGGCCTCCACCGGGGGCAACTTGGGGTTCAGTGTCTTGCCCAGGGACACTTTGACATGTGGACAGGGATGTGGGATCGAACCACCAACCCTGGTGTTAAAGGACGACTGCACTACCCTCTGAGTCACAGCCGCCACCCTGTGCTGTTTTTAACGGCTCTCACCATGATGAAGAGGGCAGTGACAGTGAGCTCTTTAGTTTAAGGGCTTTCTGTTGGAGCCCTGGAGCAGCGAGTAGCAAGAATCCATCTGCAGCAGAGGATGCCAAAGCAGGTGTGTTAGAAATTTCCTTTCACCGCCATGATTGTAGAGCTGCAACAATTAGTCAATTAAACCATGACCACCATTCTTGATTTTGGGTTATGATCTCCTTGCGTGTCACACTTTGGCCGGTATGACTGTGAAACAAGTATCAAAGCAGCAGTAGGCAAACCCTGTGCAAACCTATGCAAAACCTTCCGCCTCTCTCTGCAGCCCCGTCGCTCCGCTGAGCCCCTCGGCAGCAAAAGGAGGCCCTATGCCTCACCAACGTGATCTCACTGACGTGATCTCGTCGACGTGGTTTCGCAGGGCAGGTGAGACCCAGGTCCCTCTCGCCTCAACTTGTCTTCTCAAAGACGCCCTTCCAGCACTTCACGGCTGCAGGCAGAGCGCCCCAGGCTTCAGAGGCAGCTGCAGCGCCGCCTAACAGCGGGAGTAGAGGCTAGTACACCACACACACATGCCACTGTTTCCAACTGTTTGTCATCATGCCTGTTAGCCACTCATCGATACGAGCACCATGCCATGGAACACAATGAGCCCAAAGCTCCGTGTGGACTCAGGACGTGTTGTTTTGTAGGCAAAGGAAGTGTTGGACATTTATCACAAGTTGCACAAGTTTTCCTATGGGCGGCTGTGGCTGAGGGGGTAGTGCGGTCGTCCATTAACCCCAGGGTTGGTGGTTCGATCCCAGCTCCCGCATCTACCCCATCTTTGAATTGCAGTTTATGTGGTATTTAAAAAGGTCTAAAAAGTCTTACATTTAATAATAATAAACTTTATTTATATAGCACCTTTTTTTTAACATGACAAACCCTGCAGAAACCCTTTTCCCAGGAGGGTCGAGAATGTACCTCCATGCTCAGACATACGATTATGTCCTGACAAGCAACCAAATTATCACTGGACTGGATAAGCAACAAGATTTTGGTGTCCCACTTGTTGCCAACAGTCAGCATTGTTTTTCTTAACTATGTCCAAAATCTTTCCCTCACTTTAACTTAAAAAGCAGAAATTGCCTTGTGTCTTTCCGTTAGAGATAAAACTCAGATCAGCCCTTGTCATTAAAGGAGAAGACTACGAGATAAATGAAGCCGTTATCACGAGAAACTAAGCTTGAAAACAATAACTTGTCTCGAGAGTTAAAAGAAACAAGGGGAAAAGAAAATGAAAAGAAAGGGCGATAATGTGAGATAATGTTCATTTTACATTATGCAACACAAGAGAAAATATAAGCAATGATAAAACTTCACTCCATGGATTCTTTCCTGGTGTGATTTGGGAATCAAATCTATTTCATGGAGGTAAATGTACCTGCCCGCCACCCTAATCGCTCTCCGTTTCTGGTCTGATGGTGCCGCCTTTTAGAATGGCAGCAGCTCCAGACAGTACCGATGGGCTGTTATTGCTTTCTCACGGTGTCACTGGCAAAGTCGCTCGCTGTCTTCCACCGTGCTTGTGTGAGTGAATGAAAGGCCGCCTGTCGAGGCATCATCACCCCCCCACCCAATCACCTCAGGGTCATTTGACGGAGACAACTAATGTCCGACTGGAGAGCAGAAAAACTACTCTGAGCTGAAAGCACCATTATTTGATGCACCAAGTCTGTTTTTAGATTCATGAATTGTGTACGCTTCACAGGTGCACAGATTAAGGGTGTTCAAAAATTACATACATGAAAGAACAGAAAATTGGAGCAGCATTAATAAAGAACTATCACTGAACTTGCAATTCAAGGGATATTATCTGACAGATCTGGTAGAAATGGACAAAAGATGAGCTCAGACTGTAGCAATAACTCCTGGCTCTGAGCGCAACATGAGCGAGCTTTAGCCGTGGCTGCAGCACATCGATGCTACGTGACTCACAGTTGGAGCCTGTCTACTGCCTGGATCGGCATGAAACTCTGCTGGTTAAATCATCAGTACAAAAGAGGATAATCTGCATTAGAAAATATCTGGTACTCACCTGTTCCTCATCAGCCTGTTTGTATATAGAGCCTGGTCCGTTCTTTGTCCGTTCTTTGTTTTTAAAAATTTATATCGGAAAATTTACGATATAAAGATGTAAACATGACATCACATGACAGCAAGTCTATAAAAATGTGTTTTAAGAAGTGATTTCAAAGAGGTCACTGACTCTGCAGCCTGATCTCCTCAGGCAGGTCGGTCCAGAGTCGAGGGTCCTGATGGCAAAAGCTCGGTCACCTTTAGATTTAAGCCTCGACTCTGGAAGGACCAGAAGGCCCCAGC
>JAVQJF010012348.1:0-13153 GCA_036023855.1 Gadopsis marmoratus
GACCCTACAGAGGTTGCACAGGCAGTCCAACTCCTCCATGATGGCACATCAATACGGGCCATTGCCATAAGGTTTGCTGTTTCTCCCAGCACAGTCTCAAGAGCATGGAGGAGATTCCAGGAGACAGGAGAGCTGGACAGGGCCGTAGAAGGTCCTTAACCCAGCAGCAGGACCGGTATCTGCTCCTTTGTGCAAGGAGGAACAGGATGAGTACTGCCAGAGCCCTACAAAATTACCTCCAGCAGGCCACTGGTGTGAATGTCTCTGACCAAACAATTAGAAACAGACTTCATGAGCGTGGCCTGAGGGCCCGACATCTTCTGGTGGGCCCTGTGCTCACTGCCCGGTACCGTGGAGCTCGATTGGCATTTGCCATAGAACACCAGGAATTGGCAGGTCCACCACTGGAGCCCTGTGCTTTTCACAGATGAGAGCAGGTTCACCTTGAGCACATGTGGCAGACGTGAAAGGGTCTGGAGAAGCCGTGGAGAACGTTATGCCGCCTGTAACATTGTTCAGCATGACCGGTTTGGTGGTGGGTCACTGATTTTCTGGGAGGCATATCCATGGAGGGACGCACAGACCTCTACAGGCTAGACAACGGTGCCCTGATGTCCATTAGGTATCGGGATGAAATCCTTGGACCCAATGTCAGACCCTACACTGGTGCAGTGGTTCCTGGGTTCCTCCTGGTGCACGACAATGCCTGACGTTGTCAGGCATGCGTACAAGCACGTGGGGGCCATACAAACTACTGAGTACCATTTTGAGTTGCTGCAATGACATTTCAGCAAAATGGACTAGCCATCCGCATCATTTTTTCACTTTGATTTTCGGGGTGTCTTTGAATTCAGCCCTCTGTAGGATGATAATTTTTATTTCCATCAAACAATGTGGCATCCTTTTGTTCCTAACATATTACCCAGTCCGTATTAGTATAGATATCCAGCATGATTTTTTTTCCCCCATTGAGATCTGATGTGTTTTCAAAGTGTGTGTGTATATATATATATATATATACATATATATATGACAGATTATGAGGTATTTTTGTGCCATGAGTAGTTTCCTCTGACTTTGTACATCCTGTAACCAATCAAATCACTGTGTTTAAGTTTAGAGATGGCTGAGATGAGGATTAGAGCCATGCTTCGGGTTGAGGCCTACTTAAAGAGAACAAGGTTGTATGACGTATTATCCAACCACATCAGGAAGTATATACTTTTTTTATAGAATCGGGTGAGTTGGGCTCTAACGCTGAACACAGCACAAAACGTGTATACAAAGTGGCAGGCTGTTGTTAGCAGAAATCTGCACATTCTTTCTCTTAGAAATGAAAAGTTAAAGTCTTAATAAATAATTAAATGCACCCTTTTTCTATTCAATTCACTCAGGGGTTTTGATACTACAGCCATACTTGGTCTCCTGTGACCAGTAGCTTCTGGTGGCTAATTATGGTTAGCTAATGTCAGATATCAGAGAGATATTTCAGTGTAACGGACATTATTCAGCCAATTTACTTGCTTTATTCTCAACTTGTGCTACGGTTACATTATATTTTAGCTTTTATCATTTCCCTGTAAATGTCACTTGTGGCCTCTGTGTCCATGTGTTCACTTTAAGTTACATACTCAGCTCAGATTAGGCAGTACTGATGTTGCCACTGTACTTACATACAGTGGGGTGTTGGCTGTTACTCCCATACGTTGTAGTTTGTAGTGCACGTGAGTAAATACCCATAATATCAAAATGATATTTTTGTTACAGCCCTTGAATTACAGCTGAAGGTCTACTCTTCAATCACATTTTGATTGCTTCATTTCAAATCCATTGTGATGGCGCACAGAGGCAAAAGTATAAAACTTCACTGTCCAAATACTTATTGACCTGACTGTATACACACTGCACTAATGAGGGGATCAGACACAGGTGAACACAAGAGACCAGGTGAACAGAATCAAACACCAGATGGAGAACTAACGAGCACAGGAAGTAATGACCAAATAAGGAGAGAAACACACAAGAGAAGAGAGCACCAGAGATGACCAGGTAATATAGACAATCAACTGAAAACATGACTACATGAACTACAACAAAAAAACAGAACATAAGTCCACAGAATAAAACGAACCCCAGGTCCATAGAGTGTGACACTTTCTTGTCAACGATGGCTTTGTCCTGCTTCGAGTTGTTCATGGGCACTGCGTTTTCCTTTGTGCATATCAGTAATTAGCTTATTCCGCTCCAACTACATGCCTGTTAGACACTGTGTCTGTAAGCATACCTCTATTCCTGCGACATGATTGGCTGTTCGTCTGCTTCTTCTAATTTAATGGCGGGTGGCAACTAGCATTTAAGGTGCATTAGCTGCCCCCTCTCCCAGTGACTTGGTGGTTTAAATATTGTGATGACACTCAAGGCCGTGTCATAGAAGGGAGATACATTCCCTCTCGTTGGCTGCTACAGGAACTGCAGAGCATCATGGCGTTGGATGTAAAGACTACAAAACCCATAAGCATCCGAGCAGCCAGAACAACGGCTGTTGCCCAGCTGAGACCGATCAACTGATTGCCATAATGAAGCGAGAGGAGGTTAAAGAGAAGAGAAAACACAAGGGAGGAGAGTGGCAGAAGAGAGCGGATGTTTCTGCAAGACGGCAGACTATTTGATTTTTTTTGCCCGATGTTTGAGAGAAACTAAGTTGATGTATAACAAGATGCTGAAAGAGTGAATTTAAGTTGAAACTGCTTTTTTTTTGTCTTCATTCCCTGCACCCACACCTGAATGTGAAGAGATGATCCTGACCTCTTGAGACATCCCAATATATTGAACGTTTATTGAAAATGTGTTATATTCTTATCTTGATTTAATTTTCCTCGATAATTATTGTTTTATACTATTTATATTATTTTTTATAATGGAAACTACACTCTTTGTGTCACCTGGGCAGAGAGTGACGCATGGTTCATGTATGTTTCATTAATGGAGGTGCACTTGGTTTACTAAAACAATGAACAAGAATTTGCAAGATAAGCAACACAACATTAACGTTAACATGTGAAGACACTAAATTTGTACATAGTGATTTATAGGGTCTGGTGCTGAAACAGCATACAAGGAAGAAAGAGTAGAACAGTGATGTCTTTTGAAATTTTAGTGGTGCTAAAGGTGAAAAATGTAGCGGTCTCTCTGTGTGGTCAGGAAAAGTGGCTCTTTTTAAAGAGTCTTGACGTCCGACTGTGATCTGATCCATATTTGAGAATGCTGAAACTGAGAGGCAACTGAAATAGCTCGTATGGGTGGATACATACAACAATGTGGGCATGGACGAAAGGGCCAAAATCAGTAATTCCTTATTGTCCACTGTCTCTCGCTCGCTCTGCACACACACGCACACACACACACACCTACACACACACACACATACTTCGAAGTGACTGATATGCCATATTTATGACCTCTGAAGCCAAAAGTATTTACTTGCAGTAAATAAGACTTGAATGCTTATTAAACCTCTTGCTTCAGATCATTTTATTACCAAATAAAATGTTGGATGCCGATAACCATTATAAGGTAACTGCTTTGCTAATTAAATGCCCAAACGAGCTTCAGTCACACCTATTAATCGCACCTAGAAAAAGTACCATCTTTATAATAGATTAGTGATGTGGCTTCTTACATAATCATTGGACAATTCAGACTTCATGCTTGACCAGAAGACACTCAAGCCTCCCTGATTGATTTCTAAAAGGCTCCCGTGTCTCGCCATACTACATGTTGATGAGCACCTCTTGCTCTCTTGCTAGCGGAACAACCAGATTCCTTTTAATCTCAGGCCTTTTGTGAGCGAGGCGCAACACAGGAAGTACCTGCATGCACTAGCACCATCCCTACGCAAATGTGATGAGGGTTAGGTTTCTGACTACAGTTGTGGCAGGCAGGAAATAAAATCTGTCAAAGGAAATAAAAGTGAGTCACAACTCTCTCCTGTCCCTTTTTTATAGAACTATCTTTACATGTACTGTACATGTAGAAAAACAATCAATAGCATCCATTCACATGTAAATTCCTGCTTACATTTGTGAAAATCAAGGAAAATGACAACAAAATGTCATAGTGACACAATGTAATTTCCTATACAACTTACAACACAATTAACAATGACAGTTTGGTTAGTTAGAACCAAAACTACTTGGTTAGGCTGTCTAACACAAGACTGAGTTCAAGTGCACATGTATCTAGGGTTACAATCTAGACACGACCAAAATAAATATTGCTTTACAGTTTTTGTCTCCCAAGTTCACTTTCTCAAAACTCTTCACACAGCTCTCTTTACCGGCATGTGGCCCAGCACAATAGTTAATCTCACATCCAAAATGCACTAAAGCAACCAGAACCCTTCAGACACATCTCAGGGTCGCCTATTGTACCCAAAAACTGTCAACATTGATCAAGATAGCATTACAAAAAAAATAAGGTCACTTCTTTATTACATGGATTGTGCTACCTTACAGTACATGTCACAGAAATGCTGCAATATGTTTCAATAAGATTTTATTGTTGCATTGCTTGCAGTAGAGTAATTCTAAGTGCTTAAAATGAAACTCAGGTATTCATTACTGCAATACAAACCTATACATACATTTATAAGATAGCTACAGATATATAAATACAACATTGCTAATCAACTCTGTCCTCTGCAGTTGGACCACAAGTTTTTGATTCACATCACACTTGTAATCCACCTTTGCATGCATTTTTCCTTGCCACTGTCTCCTAGTGCTGCTCCTGTCCTGCTAAAATGTACAGTCTACACCTACTCTATATGAAAAAGTGCCCTGACATATCTTCTGTTATGATCTGATGCTATATAAATAAATAAAACTGAAATGGAAAAATTGAATCCCTGGCAATCGAATATATTCGGACATCCCGTGTTCATCGTGTCCAAGAAAGTAATCCGATCACGGTGGTCATAAACATTCATGAGTAAAAGAATTGCTCTTTGAGGAATGGTGAGTATGGAGAAATGTGCTTTACCAGTTGTAAAAAAAACTACAACCTGTAACTTAAATGTGACTTTTGTGACTGAAACTAACCAACTTGGCAGCCATGCTGACTTTCACAAAGTTCTTTCCTCACAATCATCTCAATTATTTGCTGTGCGTGGGGATGTTGTTGGAGACGCAGAGTCAATGCTCTTTTCCTCCTTGTTGGAAGTAGTCTCTCTCTATGAGAGCAGAGCAAATAGGTCAGCATTGTTTTTCAGCCCACATAACCGCTCTCTTCGACACTGAGCACAACAACTCCACTCAGGAAAAGCACATTCACACTTCACTCTGAAAAAAAAACAACCTCTTCCTCAGATTTCAGTCTCTACAGATTGAAGAATATGTGACATTATTGACAGGCCAACTCGCAGACACATGGCCGCTGTACACGGGGTGTCACCATCCACACACAAACGCACAAATTTGGAGAATATCTGGATAAATCACCCACATGATTCAAAACTGAAGAATTAGTATTAGTATTATCATACTTTCTACCACTGGGGTCTATACAGATTCAGTTTTTTGCAATGAATACAAAGCAGACTATGGTACAGAGAAATCACACCATTTTGAATAATGTTCATATTTTCTACTATGTTAATGAAATGTGCAGTGCTTAAGGTATTCAATAAATTGCTTAAATGCATCAAGGTGCATTGTTATCTTACAGAACATTTCCATTAGTCTCTGAGGGTTTTACAGGAAATCTACAACAGCTAGTTAGTGACTGTTAGCTTTTGGCTCTTTGAATCAAGAACAATAAATCACCTATAAGCAAGTGAGGTCCTTGGAAAGAAGTATGTAGTAGCATGAGGCAATAAAATTTCAATTTACAGAATATCTATGAAGATACTTGATAGACTTCTCTATAAACACAGCAGTTTGACAAAACATCGTACTACTTACTACAGGTCTTACTACTTACTAGCTTGTTCTGGAGCTTTTAACCAAAAGATTAATTAGAAAGGTTTCCAAAGTCAAGAATGACTTTTCATGCTCATCCCTGTTATTGGACAATTGTGCAAAATCAAAATTACATTGGGGGCTTTTTACATCAATATGTCAATGTTTTATGTTAAATTAGGTTGGGGGGTTTTTACGTCCCAATGTCAACGTTTTTGTACGTGGCAACAACAGTGTGGTTAAGGTTAGGGAAAGATCATTGATGTAACAAATAAAATATAGTTACGGTATGCTTAGGGTTAGACAACTACAACACTTAAGGTTAAGGTTAGGGGCATATTGAGTTTATGTTAATACAAAGGCAAACATAAAATTGCAAATCTGTGATGGCACACAAACTCCCCTCTCCTGCATTAAAGTCTGATGTGCTACACTCCTGTATGTCTGCACCCTTGTTATCCACCTTGCTACATAAAGGGCATATTATTGTCTGCATTGTTACTGAATGTTGGCACTGAACCTAAATTGTGAGCTGCAGAGTCGTCCAATATGGACGTAGTTGCTGGAGAAAACCGGATTGGAAATTAAGTGATACTTTATACCCGGTTTATAACCGGTTGAGGCAGATGACCGCCCACCCTGAGCCTGGTTCTGCTTGAGGTTTCTGCCTGTTAAAAGGCAGTGTTTCCTTGCCACTGTCGCCTAGCGCTTGCTCACGGTGGAAATGTTGGGTCTATACATATAGAGTTGGTTTATACTTGCTCTATATTAACAAGTGCTATGAGATATCTCTGTTATGATATAGTGCTATATAAATAAAATTGAATTGAATTTATAAACAGCTAAATTTTTTATTCAAAAATCTGCAACATTGTCATATAAAACAATGTTTACACTCAGCGGCCACTTTAATAGGTACATCTGTACAATCTAATGTCATCCAATACAACAGCTCTGCCATAGATTCTGCTTTTATGAAGCATATAATGTTCAGTTTTTCACTTTTCAATATAATGCAATCCAGCACCACTAACTATAACCACAATGATTAAGGTATACTCTAGTTGAATTTATGTCTCTATTACAGTATCAACAAAAAGTGAACACTTCAAGCCTCACAAAGGTAGGTTACTGATGGCAGAGCTGTTATGTTTGACTGTATTAGGCTGTACAGATGTACCAAATAAAATGCTCACTGAATTGAGCTGCTTTATTTACTGATAGAACACAAAGGTGATTCAGTAAATGAAAGGTTTTACACTAGCTACTTGTAACACCTGGCTTCTAGTAGCCATTTCAATTTCATTTGTATTGGAGTAAACTGATGAGGTAGTGTGAAAAATATGATCCCTGGGAAGTGTCAATACAAGAACCCCACAACAATGAGAATTTAAGGCCAGAAATGCCACACTGCCCATATTTATGCATATTTTTTATTTTAGCCATATGTCTTTATATTGTCTTTTATATTTTATATGTTGTAGGCTATGAGCATTACAGAAAAAGCATTTCACTGCTGTATATTTGTGTGACTGCATGTGACAAATAAAACTTTGAAACTTGAATTCTGAATCTGCCTGATTCCTGCTCCTGCAGAGATGATTTCCTAGTTGTCCCTAAGGGCTGCTGTTGACTGGCCAAGGTTCACAGGCTGCTCCTGTTTCCCACTGCAACCACAATCAATAAAGACTTGCTGATATGTAGTGGAGCTTACAGCACACCACTTAAAACCACATCTAGGAAATGTGATCAGCACGATACAAAAAGCCTCCAGCAACAGCAAGTACTTATTTCACTGGACTTTTACAGGAACTGTGACTTTTAAAATGTACACAATACACCTGCACATACTGCACTACCTGTCAAAATAGCATTTGCTGAAGTGTTGGCATGACTCTTATCACTCAACCAATAGTCTAATTTGGGCTATGATATACAAGTAAAAGAAATGAGATGAGAAATAGCAGAATGAAGAATTTAAGAATTTTACTCTTAAAATGCTGAACAAACTGCACAGCTGTAGGTTCCTGCCAGATTCCTTACAAAAGTGAAATTTTCAGTAGATGTTCCTTCGATCAGTGATAAGGAAGCTTGATCTTTTCATCCTCCAACATGTTGTACACAACGGCGGGCTTTAGTGTGATGCCTTCTATTCTACACTGTAGCTATGTGGTTCAGTCAAAATCCATATAGCACAGCTGGTCTGTGTTCTCGTCATTGAAAATTAGAGATTATTGTTACCAGGATACAGAAATGGATAAACTTTGTGTATAAATGTATAGCGAAATATAGTATATAGTATCACAATGACACTAGTGGCTATAATAATTTTTTCATAACAACAGTGTTTTGATTCACTCTCACCACTCTCAATGTGTTGTTTTTGGCCACAGTAGGCAGCTGTTTTACACTGTACCTTGTTTATAGTACTGTATAACACTGTACACTACCTGCTCAGCAGCAGAGACTAGCTGGTGAACATAGTGAAGCATTTAGCAGCTGAAGAGCCCCATGTTACTCTCAGGAATGTTTAAAGAGTGAAAATGTTTGCTTACGTTCATCAGGTGACCAGAAACACCACTCCAAATTAATAATGTTGCTCTGTATCTGCTGAATGAGTATGAGCAACTGTTTTCTAACAAGTTTGGCGTATCAACTTAAAAGACAGAAATAAGACGGGTCTATGTTGATTTCACAACTTGTTTCTGCTGCCCCCAAAAAAATCACTTATTGCAGGTTTAAGTTGGCTCTTTTGTTGGATGGTAGGAAGACGTTTGGTGCATTCTCAAGTGGGAACATCGAAGCTATCACTCAAAACTGTTCATGCTAAAAATGTTTACATGCAGCCTACACCATTAGCCTAAAATAGTACCCCATTTGTGTGGTGTAGTGTGCTTTAAAGGTAATGACAAAATATCAGTGGTAAAACTGAGCTTGTAATGTGTGTTAACAAACAGGAACTACAGGCAAGGATTCAGCCTTCAGGCCGTTTTGATCATAAACCAGTGTATGCTAACGAGAGTAACGTGAAGAACCAGGGCCAATTAACTACTGGGGATGAATACATGAATTGGGTTCTTAAAATGCAATCTGTCCAGTGGAAGAATCTACAAACATCGTATGCTCTTATAAAGTAAACAGTGTGGGTTCATGAACAGTACGGTGTGTTTACACTGTTATTTGGTCGCCAGGAGGAAGCCTCCATTACATAATGCTTCATGTTATCTACTGAAGCATGTCTCATAGCTTCAATGATTCATGATAAATACCCTTTCAGTGCATCGTTGACTTTTCATGTTACACCCACAGCAGCAATCTAATGTACACAAGCAATCAACAAGTAAGCCATTTTGGTGAAAATTTAAAAGAAGGCTTCAGTCAGTGATTAGTATGAAGGATCAATATAAACCAAGGGATTCATGCTTTTCCCATAAAAGGCCCATACCCTTCCTTAACTTGTATAAATATTCTTAGTGTGATGTGCACAATTAATTCAGCTGAATTACTGATATGTGTAGTGATATAAAAAGGCATAAATCCACTGTACACAAGCAGGTAAAGCGAGTTCAGGTGGGTTTACCCTCCACAACATCCACAGGTATTTTCTGCAATGATAACAGTCTCTAAGACATTGCACTCTGCAGTAAGCAATTCAGCACACTCCTCTAGCGTGGGTGTGATAGGCAGACATCCAAAAAGCCTCTAACAAGGTGTGTTGATAAAACAATGGGCCTGGCTTTGTGGAAAATGTTGATAATAACAGAAGGGGAAATAAAGGCATTTGTTAATTCTGCATTATTCTCCTGAATTACTTACAGTTACAATTGATTACCACAGACACTGACTCCTGTGTCATATATTATTACACGGTGTATGATTCCTCCAGGCTGGTGTGTATATATATAGTCAATGTGTTAAAGTTATAGTAATAGTGAGAATGTTGTATGTTAAGGGAAAAATGTAATCCTGATTTCCAGAAATACAGTATACCAGTGTTTGGATACCCGATTAGAGGTACAGTCTCTACTCCTTTGTATTTATCATTCCACCTTTGGTTAAACTATCCATGAACAGTCATATCCTCTATGTAGTCTCACCACTAAAGCTAAACTGGCCTGGCATGTGATTAGAATATCAATAATGCCAATATTACTGACAGGGCTTCCTTTCTCCCCATTCTACACTCCTTCCATAAGACGTGCAGAAAACACATGAATGCAGTTTGTTATGGGGATGCAGGCTGCTGCAAGGCTTCTCAACTGGTTTCATGTCACACACCTATAAATCAGGTACATCCGGTCTTAAAAAGATGCAGAAAATCTAGTCCATGCATTTGTTACCTCTAGGCTCGACTATTGCAACTCCCTATTATCAGGCTGCTCCAATAGGTCCCTTAAGACTCTCCAGCTGATCCAAAATGCTGCGGTACATTTGTTCGCAAAAACCAGGAAAATAAATCATATTTCTCCAGTATTGTGTTGTCTACACTGGGTCCCTGTTAAATCCAGAATAGAATTTAAAATCAATCTCCTCACCTATAAAGCCCTTAATGGTCAGGCACCATCATATCTTAAAGAGCTAATAGTACCCTATTACCCCACTAGAGCACTGTGCTTGTGCTCCCAGAGTGCAGGGCTCCTTGTGGTTCCTAGAGTCTCTAAAAGTAGAATGGGAGCCAGAGCCTTCAGCTACCAAGCTCCACTCCTGGAGCTCCCAGTCCCTGTTCTGGTCCCGGGTCCCGTCCGGGGCTCCGTTCCTGTCCCCGGCTCCGTCCCCGGCCAACCGCCTTTGGTCCCCACCTGGACTTTCTTCTGTCTCTCTCCTCCCACCCCAGCTAGGTTTTTTTGTGGGACATCAGCTGTCCCTTGGGGGGGGTCCTGTCATGCCCCGTCTGTGTGCATGTGTTTTTCCCGGTGTGAGGTCCTGTGTTTCATGTGGGTTTTTCCCTGTCCTGTGTGTACTGCGTTAGTTCTCCGTGTCTGTCTCATTGTTCCTTGGTTTGGAGTTTCCTGTGTCTGCGTTTGTGTCCTGTCTCTGCCACCCTCGTGTCTCCCTGATCATTAAGGGGTTTCACCTGCTCCCTTGCTCCCTCCACCTGTGGTCCATCCTCTCGTTAGTGTCCTGTGTATTTAAGTGTGTTCAGTTCTATGTTTCCCGAGTCTATGTATCCCAGGTCCATGTAAGTGAGTCTTTGTTTCCGAGTCTATGTTACCTGCGCCTCTGGATATGAAGCCATTAAAGAATGTGTTGCGTATGGGCTGTGTGCGCCTGAGTCCCTCCATTCCTCCTCCACCCACACCTACTCCTGACATATTGAATCTAGAACATTGTAAACCATATTCAAACTGCTAACCTTGCAATTCTGCATTTATCTCGCAAGAACTACCTTCAAATGTCTACCACAAGTTCCAAACACATGTTTAAACCAGTGTTTCATCACTCAGTGTTTTTTCCCTTATACATATTTCAGAAGAGGTCTGGCATGTGTCAAGCTGTCCAGAATGAGGTGGAGAAAGATAAAAGGATGGAGGTAAAAATTGAAAACAAGAGAGTGAACGTGGGCCATAGTGGGGAGAAGGCTGGAAAGGAAAGAAGAAATAAGAGGTATAGAAAGCATACAGAGATTAATAGCAGGATTTATAAAATCTTCTCAGTGTTAGTGAAAGACTTTGAAAGCCATGGTCAAGTGTCAGGGCTTGGGCTGGTGCTGCTTGAATGCTCATCAGTATGTTTGCAAGGTGCCGCTCTGCTGGGTCAGGATGCTGTGATTATAGCTGGTGTCGTGGTTGTGTTGCTATGTTGTGTTATTTGTTTCTCTCCTGTGTCTTTTATGGGGCGGGACCTGGCTGATGCCCCACACACTCACCTGCCTGTCATTCCCTCATCACGGACCTGCCTTCCATTCCACATCATCAGTCTCCAGTTTATCTACCACGGTCTTTCAGAGAATCATCGCCACATCGTTATTGCAACTTAATTGATCTAGCTGATAGCATTATGTCAATTTCAAGAGGATCACCAACTTTATCCATATTATATCAATATTCTAATCTTTTCAACTTAATTGTTCAGAATAAGGACATCCCGTATTTGGAAGTACCTTGTTAAAAATAAAATGTAAAATTAAGCTACACCTGTTATTTCAATGTGTCAGATACACTTTATTTAAATTCCCTAAAAGGTTGGTTTTAAAAACTAAAACTCTGGTGTGGTTTGATTTGATTTGGATTTAACTGACTGTGACCAAACAACCCACCAAATGTTATCAGACTGTGATTCACATGTTGCTATATCCTGATTGGTGCATGTGCAAGTATGCGACATCTCTCATAATAACCAAAACTGTTTTACCTTTGGCAGAAAATTATAGGAGCCCATCAGTCATTGTAAGAATCTATGGAATCAGATTTATGTAAAGAAATCTAACAAAACATTTTAAATATCAAACAAAAATAGGAATTTGAGAGAGAATAAAAGTCACTAAAGCCAGAAAAATGTAATCTAAAAAGTATCTTATAACTTGCAAACAAAACCAAAACTTAAGCTTGCTGTGCTGAGCAATATCTGCAAGAATACAAGGATACATAATAGTCAAATTCTAAGGGTTAAATAATGCAGCTAAAGGACATGAAATCTGACCAAAGGCAGGTAAAATTAAACATCAAACTATATGTATACAAGAAGGTGAAAATATAGGTGTGTATATATAAATATATATAAAAAGACTATGACCAGCAACATTCAAGTGTTTCCGTAAATGCTTCTGTATTTCTGCAATACAGACATTTACTTTATTTACATTACTTAGTTGTAATAACAGATTATTAACAGATATTTGTGTTTTAGTTATTTATAACTTTAGTCACTTGAAAATGTTGAAAGCTATAAGGGATCAGTAATTGATTCAAATTCAGTATAAAAATATTAAGATATTAAGATTTGGCTTCAGTAAAATGTTATCAAACCTTAAACCTAGTGTCAAGTCTGTTAGGATTATTGCTTAGATTACTGTTACAGCGCTTTGGGAACTGTTTCAACGGTTGAAAAGCACTATATAAGTAAGAGTTCATTTACCATAAGTAAGAGTCCATTAGGGCTGCTCCCCTTCTCCTTCCCTTATGTTCTCCTGGTTGCCCTACTGCCTAAATATAACAAAGACAAGGATGATTCTGAAACAAAGACAATACAGGGCCTAA
>JAVQJF010012351.1:0-10388 GCA_036023855.1 Gadopsis marmoratus
TTGAATATTAGCAGCTGCTGTGTGGTTTTATCATCACAGCTCAGGTGTTTCTGAGGCTTAATCACCACACAGCCCTGTTCTGCAGGGACTTCCTGTCTGGAGGGGAAACAAATGACAAATATCATCGCTTGTTTTAAGACACATGACACATTTAAACATGTTACTGTGTCCAGAAATACAAAACAATGCAAAGTAACATAAATATAGCCAATAATAAAACTTTATGTCCGCATGTCGAAGTGTCCCTGGGCAAGACACTGAACCCCAAGTTTCCCCCGGTGGAAGCAGCATGGCAACTGTGTCCCCATCGGTGTATGAATGTGGTGTGAGTGCCCCCTAAATGTCTGTTTGTCTGCCCTGCGATTGACTGGCGACCAGTCCAGGGTGTCTCCCTGCCTCTCGCCCAATGTTCTGGGATTGGCTCCAGCCCCCCCTGCGACTCTTCGGGATAAGCAGTCTGGTTAATGAATGAATGAATAGTTATTAGAACTAGTCAGGTGTCTTTTACATGATTTCAGCCATTTAAATGAAATATGAAATGTAGTTATATTTCCGTTTTCTCGGCGTCCTTGCAGAACGACAATCCAGCTGATCCAGAGGAGGATATGGAGCCGACTCTGGAAGGTGGAGGCTTCCACCCAAACCCTCGAGCCTCTTCCTGCTCCGTCACCTCCTCTCACCTCTCTGGCTATTATCGCCTCTGTCAGGGAGGAGGAGGCCTAGCCTGCCCGGAGGGAGGAGGAGGAGGTAGAGAAGGTGCAGGGAATGAAGTGGACATGGAGGAGGAAGAGGATGAGGATGGGGAGGAAGGAGAGAGAGGAGAGAAGGAGGACAGAGATCCACCTGTTCCCCTCCCTCCTCTGCTGAGCCTGGCTCCTCTGCTGTCCAACAGCCAGGAGCTGGACAGCGGTGTGGGCCGGACCGACGACAGCACCCGCTACGAGGAGTCCTCCGAACACGACCTGCTGGGTGATCAGACCAGTGCCTGCAACACCAACACCACCAACACGCCAGGGAGCACCAGGAAGTTCAGGCCGGCACCCAGCCCCAGGTAGGACAGAGGATTTAGTGTCGGTACTAAAGGCAATTCCAAGAGCTCTCGAGTATTTGTGGAGAGCTACTTTGACAAACCTTCCTTATATAAGCAGCAAATTATTCGTACATCTTTAAATGAGCTCCAGCCATGAGACAGTAACCAGCAGAAATACTGGGAAAAGCTCTCGGGTTGGTATCTAATAATACTCGGTTTTAGAAAACCACAGCAAAGCCCTCCGTGTTTCCTGTGTCCAGGCCTAGTCCTAGACCCAGCCCCGGCCGGGGAGACACCACCCCTCCTTTCCTCCACCTGCGAGACCTCCACCTCAGCTCCGACTCCCTACCCGGCCTGGACTGGACCGCTGGAGGAGGAACAGGAGGAGCAGCGTACAGCCCCCACCACCATCACCACCACAAGGTATGTTAAAATTAGGTCTTGTTCAAGGATACGTCTGGTGATATTCTATATTTTACTTCCTGTCATCAAATCCCATAAATTATATTATCTGCACTGTTCTCCTGTACAAACATAAACTCTAGATTTAAATGATGATTACTGAAAGCTATGGAAACCTTCCATGGCCTGACATATTGCTTTCTTGCTGCCAACACCTGACCTCTGACCTGCAGCACCACCACCACCACCACCAGCCCCCTCTGGCAATGATGATGATGCCGGGCCTGACGGAGGAGGAGTGCCAGCGATACCAGGAGCTGCTGGAGATCAAGTGCCGGTACGAGAGACGTAACGAAAAACGGCAACGAGATGCGGCAAGAAATGAACGCGAAGACACCAAAGCGAAAGTGAAAGACCAGGAGGAGAGAAACGAGGCCGAGAGGGAAGAAGAAGACGACGCTTCCTCTTCCTCGGTGGTGGACGTGAACTGCAACGCGACCTTAAGTGAGCATGAGATGGCGCTGATCGAGGAGGAGCTACGCCACCTGGAGTTCAAGTGCCGCAATATCCTCCGCGCGCAAAAGATGCAGCAGCTCAGAGAGAGATGTCTGAAAGCCTGGATGATGGAGGAGGAGGCGGCGGCAGCCGGAGCGGCGCGACCCGGCCCTCCTGAAGCAGGTACATCGTCACGTGGCATCGACCTTTTCATCCGATTCTCGGCAAGAAAGCGAATAAACGGGTTTTTCGAGTTAAGAGAAATCTCCGAAAAATTACATTTAACTACTACTCATGTTGTAGCCAATACATTTAGAACAACATAATTAGGAAACCTCCACTGATTAGATATTGTATTAGTTTTTGCCAAATGTCCCCTTCTGGCAAATGAAGAATGATTAAAGTTTTGGGAGGTTCTGATTAGGCAACTCAAATCACCTGCTGCAGCCTGAATACAGGATCCATCCTCAGCACGGCTCTTTGTATACATCCACCCAGCCTGGCTACCTCAACAATTCTGTCCGGCACAACAACTCGGCCGGGAAAGATGTCTTTCACCCCAGCGAGGCCCTTCCTGGTTAAATAAAGTCACATTTGAATTGAATTGAATTAAAAAGACCATTACATTTCCTGCAGTAAACACAACCCGGGCTGCAATTATGGTTTTCTTTCAACGCATATTTGGCAAAAGCATTTAGTAGAGAATAGATATCATGTTTAGGAGACTGTCCACACAAACAGTATAGTTGTCTTGAGGTTTTATTAATTAGCCTTTACCTGGATACAATTATATATTATACTGAATATTTAAGACATGAATATGTGCCGTCACACACGGTGCATATTCTGTTATTTGATTAAAATGTGAAACGTGATGAACGCACGTTGCACTTGCGACCACACCCACTCTGTGACGTCATGCTCTTTAACCAGTAGGGGGCAGCAACGTAGTGTTTTGTCACTCTTTGATAAGGCCTCATTTGAAAGAAAATAGAGATTTAACGTGCAAATGCTGGAGTTACGGTTGTCTTCAACGCTAATATCTAGTTCTCGCTGTTGCCACGCACGCTGTGGATCTTCAGCTCCAAAATAAAAAAGGTACAGCCGAGATGGAACCGCCTGCGAATGTTAAGCAGATACTGTCTGTGGACCTGTAGATGCTGGGAAAATTAAAAAACACAATGAAGTGATTAAAAACAGAAAATCCTCCACGTGCAGGTTTAGACAACGACGACGACCCTCAGCGTCACGAGCTGTCGGCCATCAACGAGCTGCCGGAGCGCGCGGACGACAGAGACAGCAGCAGCGCCTACAACACCGGCGGGGAGAGCTGCCGCAGCACGCCATTGGTCAGCACCGAGCAGATCCCGCCTCCCCAGGAAGAGGACGCGGAGGATGGGCGACGTCCGATGTCGCCGCCGCCGCCTCCCCTGCTCCCCCTCGGTCGCCTCCCCCCTCTGAGCTCCCCCCTCACGCCGCGGCGCCACCGGCGGGACCGAGACGGAGAGAGACGCCACTCGAACCTCGGCTGCTCCTTCTCGCCCAGCACTTACAGGAAGTGTGAAGCGGCCAATGGCAGCGTGGCACACGGCTCAGGCTCCGCCCCCTCCAAGTTCAGGTCTCCTTCCTGGTTTCGCTTTTTACTGCTGAAAACACCATCTTGTTCGTTTGTAAAAACCATCCTGCAGGTGCTGTAACGCTGGACGTTATGCCCGGTTTGTTTCCGCCAGCAGGTCTCTGACCAGAGAGGCGGGGTCACCTTCAAGAAGGGGCGTGGCCGACGGATGGCAGGACTCCAGAGCAGGTACACAGTGCGTCACCGGTGGAAGCACGTCCAGTGCCAACTGCTACCACCGTGTTTTAATTAACTCACACAAACCGCACTCTGTGGCTGTGGGCTCACTGTAAAGGAGTAGGGACACTTCTACTAAAGTCCCGGTTGTCCATAAGTAGCCAGTTATATGTTCCTCAGTTGTGTCATGACCTGTAGCAGGACACAGACATTCCAGGCTCGTGGTCTACGAAGGCCCCTGAAGGATGCGGGCCCCTGAGTTGAGACACTGGTTGTTGACTATTGATTACTCTGTTGACTATCACCCCTGCAGGCAGAGCCACCGACAGGCCCAAAGGTGGAAGTGCAGAGTCCAGTCCCTACCTGACCAGACGACACCACAGCAGACCGTTGGAGCGCTACCAGAGCTGCATGGCCCTGCCCTCCGAGGGCCTGGTGGACCCGCTGGACCGCGTCAGAGACAGCGCGAGGGCCGAGGGCGAGGAGAGAGGGCTGGGCACAGGCAGCAGCGGCCCAGCCAGCCCCAGGAGTGTGAACAGTGCCCCCTGTGGCCTGGAGGACCACTATACAGGGGCCTCGCGGTTAGGACTGGCCCTGCCGCTTGGGCTGACGCACGCATCGCCAGCTGCCTCATCGCAGCGTATGGAGTGGAAGGTAAACATTGGGATGATACTGATAATGATATCGAGACGCTAGCCGAGCTTTTCATCCCAAGTCCGTATTGGTCTGCCTGTAAATGCTCGCTTTTAGCACAACTTTGGACAACAGGCATCCGATCTGTCCCCTTCGTGTCCAGGTAAAGATCCGGAGCGACGGCACCCGCTACGTGGCCAAGCGGCCGGTCAGGGATCGTCTCCTGAAGGCCAGAGCCATGAAGATCAGAGAGGAGCGCAGCGGCATGACGACCGACGATGACGCTGCCAGCGAGATGAAGCAGGTAGAGTCTACAGCTTATTTTAGTTAACCTCAAATATCCACCTCGGATAGGATTTGGGACTGAATCACTCCATTTGAGTTCCTTATCCAACTACCTACATCTCACGTTGTCAGTATTATTATCTGCTTAACTTTATTTGGCACTAAATCACTTTAATCCCTTATTCCAACGCAGTGTGACAAACTGCTCATTAAACCGTTTAACGTCTTTCAACAGGGTCGATACTGGAGCAAAGAGGAGCGGAAGCAGCAGCTGCTGAGAGCCAGAGAATACCGACGGAGAAGAGAGTTCATGATGCAGAGCCGCCTGGACTACCTCAGAGGAGACCGGTAGTGTACCAATAGTCCAGATCCACTTCAAATTATGGTGTTACACTACTGTGAGAACACAGAACATATTTAAGTTAAACGTCCAGTCACCTAACCTTTACATTTTTTATTTAGTCACTAAGTATTTTAAATGTCCTAGAGGTACTCTTGACTTACTACTTGATTGTGTTGGTGGAGATTAGAGGTTGTTAGGACACATTTTAAACATTTTGATTGTTTAAAGTAGTTGTTGAGTTTACCCGTTTACCGTTCACATCCACTTCCTGAGACCCTCCTGCCTGCCTCTGCTGATGAGACGCCACGCAGCGGGACACTTAAAGCCCCGAAACAATCGGTCACATTTCATTTACGGAAACCCCAAATTCTGAAACACCGAAACAAACGGTGAGTCATCTTTTTGCCCAACAACGGCTGATTGGTCACAGACGTTAATCAGCATCATCACCATCACCTGTGAGCTCAGTGACACTTGAAGCTCACATGAAGTAGTTCTCTGGGTGCTGAAAGGCAAACGGAAATCTAACCTGCAGGCTTTAGGCTGATTTCTCTTCTCTTTTCTTGTTTTGCGCAGCAAGGTTGCAGTTCACCATGTGACAACACTACATAACAACAGGAAGAGACTGGTGGGAAGATCAGTTTGAAGCTGCATTAAGCAGAGTTAAATAGATATTAACTTTAAAATAGTTCAGGAAGTCATTTGAGTCAGTGTCACTAATATAGTTTAATGCAGGTTTAAGGCATTAAGGTGCTGGAATATATTTGGCAGCAATTTAGTTGCTGGGCTAAAAAACGGAGCCCCTAACGACAATTTTTTATCTTTACTTATTTATAGGATTATTAACTTGTTCTCCCAAAATATTAGAGCTCAAATGAATAACTTGTTCGGGGGTTATGTATTAAATGTGTAAAAGCATGACAGATGCTCTAAATCCATACTGTTTTTTTGGTTTTATGTCCAGGGACACTTTATCATCAGCAGGGGGCGCCGACGACCCCCAGACCGACCAGCTCCACCCCCCACAGGACTCCCCCAGCAACAACATCCTGCTACTGAGCCAGAAGAAGATCATGAAGAAGAGGAATCGTCGCATCCTCGACAACTGGATCACCATCCAGGAGCTGCTGGCTCACGGCTCGCGGTCGCCGGACGGAAAGAAAATATACAACCCTCTGCTTTCTGTGACCACGGTGTGATCTGAGGACCGAGAGAGGAGGAGGAGGAGGAGAATACTGACCATACGAATTTGGAAAAGATCAAAGCTTCAGACTCCGTTGAGCTGAAAGGAAACCTGTTGAATTTGGAGAAAAGGTGGAGGAGAAGAGGAGAACTTGAAAACGTTTTAGCGTCTGACTCAGATCTGAGCAAACGAAAGGACAAAGGGGAGAAGGACGAAGATGCAAAGGGAAGGAGACGAGAGGATGGAGGATAAGGGGGGAAAAGCCCTGAAAAACGCCAAAACATGCGGCAGTGGCCTCGAACCAAATCAGGAATAACCCTGAAAATCTGTGCATGATGACGGCTCCCCTAGAGTCGACATCTGGATCTGCAGTGTAGGTCATAAACCCCGCCCCCTCCATGTTGGTGGACGGGACACGAAGTCAAATCAAATGTTTCTGTCGTTTATCACACTGATGTTTGTTCATGTGCTGATCAGTTGGCTTTAATTCGTTATTTGACGCTATAAAAAGGGATGTAACCTCATGATTGACGGCTGCGAGTGTGCTCACGATTGGTTCAGCCGGGCGTGTGGGCGGGGCCTCGACTCTGGCTCCAAATGACGTCCCTGGTGCAGGACGGCGGCGCCCTGCATCCGGGATGTTTTGGTAATGAACTTGATGTGATACCGTGTCACTGCGTGGACTACGGACTCTGAAACGCTCCACACAATGTGTAGATGGGATGATGACCTCTGAACTTACAGCACTTTGGTTTCACACAAAGAGAGAAGACTCAGAAGATTCAGAGGAAAAGTGAAGTGGTTTTATTCCGTTGCAGGATTTTGCTTCGCGTCCCAGAATCTATGCGGCTTTGTTCTCCGAGGATGTCTGGCGGCGAAACATAGAGACGAAATAACCATAAAGGACTGATACACAGTGGACAATATTCAACCAGTATGTGCATTAAAGGACAAACCCCCACTTTTATATCTGGCTGTCAGATCTCATTGATCTGTGAGTTCATTTGTGACTAAAAGTTGTTTTACTTCTCACTTGCCTTTTAATTTACAGGTGCGTCATTTGTAAACCACTTTTCCCAGAATGCCGTTCGAGACTCCCGATGGGAGCAGAGACCCATGCGTTACGTTTTGGGCTATTTTCTGCTCCTGTGAGAGAAACATTGTCTCTGAGGATTTCTTCTTGTATGACCAACATCTTTTAAAAATACATTTTTTTACCTTGTTATATGTTAAATTCTTAATATTAACTCTATAAAATTTTGTTCCTTGTCTTTGTTTGGCAGCAGGAAGTTCACGGTGTGGTCTGGGCTTCAGAGGAGGCTGGTTGTGTCCATCATTGTGTTGGACCCGTGTAAAATGAGATATTAATACTGAGTAACCAAATGCATGCATTAAGTATTGAACATTGTGGATTATTGGACATAACTCTTGAATCTAAAGTTGGTTGTAGTGTGCAAAGCCTTGTAGAGACATTTTTAGTAGTGAAAGATGTGAAACCCGCCGAGTAAATTCAATTAAAAGATGAGCTGAGATCAGTTGGGATGCGTGACGTGTTCGCTGGTCTTTCTGTGAGTCGGTCAGCTCGTGTTCGCTCGTCTGAGGGCCGGCGAGAGAGGAAATTAACAGCCTTCCAGCATTTCAGGTGACAGAAACCCTTCATTTCTTAACAAAATAAATTGACTTGCAAAGTTCCCATACGGTGCTTGGAATGTAGCTGCTGCCATCTTGTGGTGCTTGTAGGTTACTGCAACATCCAGTTTGCCTGAGAAGTAAACAGCCTGCAGTGACTGAAATCAGACAACACTTTAGATGAGGGACCCAGAACAACAGAGTTGACTGTCTGTTGACCAACAGAAAACAGAAAATGAACCTAGAGTATTGAACGGGATGTTACAATTAATAACTATTAAAAAGTAACTGCTGATAATAAACCAATCACATGTATTTTTGATGTCTTTGTGCTGATGCCAGCAGTCGTTCGTATGATTCTGGCAACTTTAGAGCAAATCAGATGTTGCCAGGAGAAAGTGCACTCTTGTGTCTGTCATGTCATTTCCATCCATCCCATTTAAAATGTTTTAGATTTGTTTTTTGAATAAAAACAAGACACCTTTTCACGATCAGTTTTTCATCTTTAACAGCTGATATGCAGTGAACAGAAGCTACGTTATTATTATGGAACTTGAAAAGCTGCCGTAGCCACACCTGCACCACCCTGTGTCCGACTCGGTCACATGCAGCCCATGTAAAGAGCCTTCTTTATACTTCATACGCTGTTCTCTTCTGTTTCAATGATAGCGTCTTCCTCTTTTTTACACTTGTCCCTACACAAGAACTCCCACCTTCCGTCAGTGTTGCTGCATCCATATGTGATATTTCCTCCTTCGGTGTCTGTACGGATAAAAGTTTCCATCCAGCGGTGCAGCTGAAAAGATGAACAATCACTAGTTGGTGTCTGTGCTTCCTGTAAGACGTCGCGTTCTGATCACAGTATTTCCTCCTTAACATTAAATCCACAGAGTCACACTGGGAACTGCCCAGTTCGACCACAGTCTGACTGGTGGGGAAGCGATTTCATCCCATATGTTGGTGTAAACAGTGAGCAGGAAGCAGGTGCTGCAGGATGTGAAACTAGACATGTTCAGACGGTCTCATTCCTGATCTATTGATCTAGTTTAACATGTTCCAGCTCCACAGCATAAAGAGAGACATCAAAACAAAAGAGTGTAAAAGTCATTACAAAAGGATTATTGCAAGATTTTCCATCACAACAGGTAACTGATCTGTATGACAGCTGCGAAGTAGCGGATGTTTGGGATCATTACTTCTTAATCTGCGGTGGAAGAAAAGAAAGTGTCATTTCTCTACATTTTGCTGCAGCAGTCGGTCTTATTCTGCCTTGTGTGAAGTTACAAACAGTCATTTCTAGATCCTTCTTGAAACAAGTAAAGATAAAAATGAAGGCATGCCATGGACATGGAGACTGATGGAGAGAGGAGGAGGGTGGAGCTGTGTGTGTGTGGTGTTTGGAGGAGGGACTCCATCCTTTAAAAAGGAGACGAGTTCCTGGTTTGACAGTGAAGAAGGAAGAGAGGCCGCAACATGAAAGTCCGTCACACTTGGATCTGCCTCGTCTTCCTCTGTGAGTTCAGTCACTTTGGATTTCTGTCTCTTCTTATTCTGTCATCTGTCTTTCATTCGTGTCATTTATCTACTGTCTTTTTACAGTCGTTCAGCGAACATATGAGCTTGTGAGTATTGTTTTAGGACGGATTTATTAAATTATATTTCAGGGCGGCTGTGGCTGAGAGGGTAGTGTGGTCGTCCATTAACCCCAGGGTTGGTGGTTCGATTCCCAGCTCCTCCAGTGGAGGCAGCATGGCAACTGCGTCCCCATCGGTGTGTGAATGTGAATGTGTGCTTGTCTGCCTCTTGCCCAATGTCAGCCCCCCATGAATGAATGAATATTTCAATACAAGTACTTGTTATTTCCTCAAAAGAATCTGTGCATCAGGGAGGAAACTGAAGGACACAAACGTTCAGTAATGACCAGTTTACTAAGTACAACTAAGGAACATAAAGAAACAGAGTTTCTGTGTTTGAAATAGAACTATAAACTATAGAAGATAAAGGGGAAGAAGGTGATGCTGAAAGTCTCACTGAGCTCTTGTAGGTTTGTGGCTGCAACATTCGAAACTCTTAAAAAGTGATGTGAAAGTTTCACATCACATCACAGAGACTCTGTGGATCTGCGTTGCTGTGAAGCAGCACATGTTGTGATCAGACTGCAGCTTCACACAGTAACTGTTGTTGTTCGTCTTCTCACCAGCTCTGCAGGATGGACACACTCGTCTCACCAGCGCCCAAACTGTCTTTACAGGAACTGAAGGAGGAGATGTCAGAGTTAAATGCCCCTTTTCTTCGTCTGGAAGCAGGAAGTATTTCTGCAAGGAACAATGTAGACAAGAAAACATCCTCATTGAAACGACTCGTAAGAAAGCTCACAGAGGCAGATACAGCATTGAATATGAAGATAGAACTTTTAGAGGAGGAAATGTTTTCATCAGCATGTCACAGCTGACCAAGTCTGACTCAGGACTGTACAGATGTGGTCTGGACAGATCATCCATCCAGTTTGAAATCATTGTTGTAGATGGTGAGTTTCTACTAGAAGACGTCAAAATGTTTCTTTCTTGTCTGAAGAAAAGTTTCATCACAACAGTTC
>JAVQJF010012353.1:0-12339 GCA_036023855.1 Gadopsis marmoratus
CCCCCCCCCCCCCCCCCCCCCAATGGCGGCAGTACTCCTGTTCGGCCGGCAGAGGGCGGTGCGGAGCCTAGTGATGAATCATCCCACCTCTCCCGACCCGCAGCCGCCCGCTGCTGTACACGCAGGCGGAGGAGGAGGAGGGAAAGGAAACAGACTGCAGAGTTCCCCTGCAGACCGTGGCCATGGCTTCGGCAGTCCCCGGCAGACACGGCGCTCCCGTCTCCTCAGCGGACTGAACAGAGGGAGAGAGGCGGAGGCGGAGGCGGAGGCGGCGGGGGGGGGGACACCGGGGAGCGTGACGTCTCGCCCGCGGGGGGGACTCGCGCAGCGCGTCGGGCGTGCGGCGTCCTCTTCACGTGCTCAGCCGGCTGCTCTGCGGTGACGGCTTCGTGTCGCAGGTCGCGCGTTGGTGAGTGTGTCAGCGTGCGTGCGCTGCGGCGACGTGACAGCGAAGCGCTTCCCGGCGGTTCCGTGACAGCTCGCGCCGCCGTCACGTGAACCGCCGCGCCGGCCTGGTTTTTTTTTTTGCCGCCTGCTGCCGGGCTGCTGCAGCGCACGTGCCCCTGGGTGCTGTTTGAGAAGGTGACCTGCATGACTTGGCCTATATCGAGAGACCTGGGTCGGACAAGGCTCCCGGGTTCCCCGGTGAGGTTTGGGACTGTATAGTGACAATTGCAGAAGCCGTGAAAAGGCCTGGACACCCAAGCGGGACCCAGCGTGGACTGGGGACGGGGCGTCGCGTACGCAGTGTATATACTGCATGTGTATATATACATGCATTCCTTTGCTGTGACCTGTCCCACGCAGGCCTGGTGTGCGTGCAGACGTGTGCCAGAGTGTCCCTGCAACGTACAGCACAGCATGAAGGCTGCACAGCGGTTCCCGTCCTGCAGCTGGCGTGCCTGAGTGGGTCAAAGGGCAGTTTAGGAGCAGGGATGCTTTCTAATTCCAGGATGAGGGGGAACATCATCTGCTACATTTGTGGGCCAATCAGACAGAGAGGGGTGGTTCTGGGACTCATTGTGGGCGGGGGTTTAGGGGTGAGTGACCTAAACAAACATCAGAGCAGTGTGTGCGCAGGGGGCGGGGCTAACGTGGGCAATGCAAGGTCATTTCCTGAACTTGGGAAGGTCCAGTGCTCACATCGAACGTCTGCACCGCGCCGCTCACGGCCCAGGCTTCGCCGCCGCGCCACATTTCTACTTGTTGAGCGATTCGTGTCCTTCAGTAGTCTCCCCAAGTCCAGTTGGGAAGTCCGGCGTGCACGCTGCGGTGGTTTGGCATCGCAAGGCGAAGAGAACCTCGTGCAATAGCCGCACCGAGGTGTAAAAACGGGAATGCACACAGAGCCAGAATGGTATTATCCCCAGAGTGCAGAAGCCAGGGCCGACACGAAATGACACTCTCACTCGCGCTGGTTACAGGAGTTTCCCCCAGAAACCCAGTTATGAGTTTGGTAGCCTGCTCTCTCTTTTCAAAGATGCGTTAGTCTTCATGAGTCCTTCCCTCTTGAGTTATTTTCCTGAAAGAAAGGACATTCGTCTGAGGTTTATGATCCCTATTTCACGCTGTTACATTTTTATGATGCCGATTGCTGTCGTGCTTAAAATCTGTGCCTTTTGTTCTTTATGCCGCTGCTGCAAATTTGAATGAATGAAGCTGAGGATCGTGAGCTTTTGCAAGCAATGGCGTAATGCTTAACGAACCCTATGGCGCTAATTAATGCTAAAAATGTAACTCGTGTCTGTGTGGCAGGTACATGCCACCTGTCAGGATCTGTAGGCTTCAAACAAAGTCTGGGAAGTTTGGAAAACGCTTAATTTTAATCGGTATGATTTCAAGGTTAGGAATGTCCTCGAAAGTGAACATACTCCTTGAAAAGTGCTTGACTGTTAACCTTTCAACATAAATCTGGTGTTTCGTCATCGACACGAGCCGCTCGCGCGAGCCAGAAATCTTGTAATATTTCGTATTTGCTTGCCGTCTCCTGGCAATTTGTAGTAACAGTGCAGTAGTGAATCATGAACCAACGAATGTCCATGTACAAATACTTGTGTATGTGTGTATATATACACACATACAAAGCCATACTCCCCCTCCCCCTGTTTCCATAGCTCGCTGCTGCAAGGCATTTCAGAGGTTGAGTCCTGATGTATAGCGCATGCGAGGTGAGAAGGGGGGGAAGGGGGAGACAGGGAAGACGATCAGCTCCCCTCCTCAGAGCCTGTCTGAGTGAAATCAGCTGCATACTGTCCCCCCCGTCCTGCTTATGTCACATAGGTGTAGCAGGAGGAAGCTTACAGTCATCCGTTGGACACATGCAGTTTATCTTTGCTCTAAAAGTGCGACACAGAGACAATAAAATGAACTACTGAGTACACATCTATTTACAACTATGAATAACATTTTATATATATACATATATATAGACAACAACAATAGCAGCGACATTAGTTCGCAGTAGTTCAGTGGCGCATAGATCAAAGGGTGCTGTAAACGTGATTATTGTAACAGGTTGCACTATATACATGAGGTAGATTACAGCGTGCACAGATGGTGACTGACTGATGATATTTACATGTATAAAACTGTAACTAATGGTGAAGATAATTTACAGATGAGGGATTGACCTGGCATCATGTGGCTGATAACCGAAGGTTATCTGAATGTAACGGTGTACATTAATTGTCACCCCCTTACAAACAAACAAAAACGGGCCCATACGACTTTATTGATACCAATGCCATCGTTGATTCTGCTTATCGGTCTGATTCGTGATGGATTCCCTTATTGATTCATGATCAATTTTCTGTTCTAGCTGTAGCAACAGTCTGTCTTTCATGATCTAAAATGCATGAATTGAGACAATGTTTGTACAGTTAGTTTTTGTGGTCAAAGAATAAATCCGCTAAGCCTGCCTGCGTGGCGCTAACGTCATTATAGCAGGACGTTTACCTTCGATAGCAGTCGCGCTGCTCGGTTGGGGAACAGTGGCACTCGAGTGTACGTGGCATTCTGCCTGCGTTTAGCGTACGGCTGGTGTTTGCACCCTTGTGAGAAATGGTCATTGTACAGACATTACCACTAGCGCTGCCGTCATCTTTCTTTGGGACATGAAGCCACGCTTTGGGCCGCTTCTTCCTCCTCGTTGCACGTTTCCAGCAGCGTAGATGCACATTTTAACGTTAGTGGGCAAGTAACGTCCACTGTGTATGTCCGAACACCGCGCGACACCGGTGACGCAGACTACTGGGGAAAGCCTTGTATCAAGGAAAGTCGATGGAACTACTAGCATGTCAAATGTGAGGATTTGCTGCCTTTTTTTTTCTTTCTTTCTATCAACCTAATTCGAATACTTTCCCCAACGCTCTGACACTAACCAGTCGATTCGTCAGTAGAATAAATCGACGGACGAACCACTAATCACAATGATTGTTAGCTGCAGGCCTATAGGTGAAGGAGAATGCGATGGGAAAGAGAGAAACGGTGCCGAGCCTAAACTTTTTGCCTTTGTAGTGTTTGAGAGGCTTGTCGGGAAGAGACGGAGAGATATTGAACGTACATACTGTACCATATAAAACAGGCTGTACAGCTCACAAACACATACATGTACGCAGGTACAGGCCATCACAGCGCTTGGGGGCGCCTCCTTGTTACTAGTTTCTTTGAAATGTTTTGTCCTTTTCTGTTGAGGCAGGAAGGTCTTTGTTTAACGCAGCTTCTATTCAATTATTGTTAACCATCAGACCCAGACTTGTGTCTCCCACACAGAAAATGAAACATCAGTCAGCCAAGGACAATTCTCCCTCCACGTGACAGGAAATGACTCACAAAGAAGGTCTTGGGGTTGATAATCTATATTCTGCAGTTACATCACTGTGACTAGTACTTTGAATACTTTGTGATCTGTGATAAGAGGTCGCTTAAGCGTAGGCAATAAGGAGGAGCGGTAAGGTGAGTAGGCGAGGATGGGCTGAGATTGGGGACAAATGGGCAAAAAGTAGAAATAGCGATTCATATCAAACATACTTAAAAAGTGTAAAGGAAAATATAAAATTATAGTACCGTTATAGGAGTGCCCCATAAGATGAACGCCCCCTCCGCTGCTTGTGCGATTTAAAGGACTATTTATGCAAAACACGAGTTATGAGAAATATTTCTAGGACAGGTATTGAAAAAGGTTTATTTGTTGGTGGCTGTTTTTTTTTTTTTTTTTTGCAGTGTTTTAATACAAATGCCTGTGTTCTCCTTGAAGCAGGAGGTGGATAGTTGGTCCTGCCCCAGAGGCTTGTCTTGATATGCTTTTTACCTCCCAAGCTCTGTCCTGAGGTGTCTGAAGCTGTAAAAGCTCTCTGTTTTCAAATGGGTCCTGCATGTTTGAGCCTTGCTATGATTTTCATTGGCCATGCTGGCATTGTGGCCCTAAGGATGGCAATGTCAGCCCGTCTGTTGGTCTGTCAGTCCACCGCTTTAGTCCAGACTGAAATATCTGGCTAACAATTGGATGGATTGCCATGACATGACCGCTAGCATGGCTATCCGTTCTGCAGTCTTTTCTCCAGTCTGTTTTCTCCTTCCTCGCTGATTTCCAAAACTGGACGGCAACACTATGAAACTAAAGCTGCGTGTCGTCATTTCCCTGTGTGCTGATCAAAATGGCCGACAACCTAAACGAGGACAAAATGAACTATTAAGTGTAAACTTGAGTGAAAGCTAAGGTGAGTGCGGCTGGTGTGGCAGCAGGTGCGGCCATCACACTGGTGCACCCCGCCATTCTTCAAATGACTCCGATTGGCCCAGAGGGGGAACGGCATTTTCCGTGAGTGACGGCATGTTTGTTGTCTCTGTCATGGATTTATTATAAGAACTGGATGTGGTGCTGCCATTCAGCCTTGCTTCCAATTTTGCCCAGTGGCCACTTTTGCAGCGAAAAATGCCCCTGCGGCCTAAAAAGCATTTTCCCTAAAGGTCACCATTGTAAAAGAGACAGAAAAAAGTTGACAGGAAACCTCGAACTGCAAACAAGGTCAATTATGACTTTTTCCATTATGCATTTTTGGTCCATGGAGGTTTTGTATTTGTTAAACTTTCTTTAAGCCGAGACAAGTGGTTTAAAATTCTGGCCTCGCGATGTAAAGCCTACGGGCCGAGTGGGAGCTCGCGGGCAGGGCGAAACGCTACTTCACATATTCAGTGGACTTTTTTGGGGCGTATGTGCCAGGCAAGCAATTCCTATCGGACTGAATAGGCGCCATCTTTGGGTTCGGTATCCGTTCTCGCTAACAGACAAACACAAATGTTCTCAGAGAGTAGACGCAGATCTGTGTAGGATCCAAAACACAAACGCATGCACTCGCTGTTCTATGGCGATAGGAACCAAGACCGGCATCAGGAGTGGCCACAACAGGAAGTGGTCCAGGGATTACCTTAAAAGGACGGACTAATGGATTCCATCAGCCGCACATTAGCAGTGCTGCAATTGTTTCTCTTTCTTTCCTTATCAGAAATCCTCTGAACAGCTCTTCCTCGGCTTATGAGGGCTTGTAAAATACCTTATGTTTCCAGCAGCAAGTACTCCATGTGCAATGGTACACAATATTCATTTTCGGTATAGCGGGAAAACGACAGAAATGCTAACATTGAGGGACCATTATAATAAACCCTGCTATGGACCAGTTAGGGTGACGCCATCACAGATGCATTAGCACGTTTGACTGGTTGTGTTTTCAGAGACCTAACGTCACCCAGACTCGGTTCAACCGCACATTTTTGATTCGCATTCCACTTTTTATCCAGTGTGACTGACTGTGACTGTAACTGTAACAACGCACCCCCAAACTAAACATCTAAACTATATTACAGCCTCCTCCAGCTCCGCTTTTCTCATTCGGGTTCATCACATGAGCAGCACATCCAGTCCAACCAGATTAGAATATTCTAGCTAACAGACAACAACTGTCCCTTTGCCAAAGCAGTTGGAACTCTCACACTTTGTTGAGCGTTAGGTGTTGGCGTAGTCTGCACACCGCTAAGAGGTGCACTTAATTAGAAGGTATTAAGATAATGATTTAGTTCATACCGAATACTGCCAGACCACCAGCTAGCATCTTCTGACGGCACGGCTGCAACAAAGTGGTACTTGTATAGTGGTAAATAATCAATTAACCATTTTAGTTTGTCTCTTTTTGTTTAGTCCATAAAATGTCAGAAAATTACACATTCCCAGAACCCAAAGGTGATGTCGTCCGATTGCTTGTTTTTTTTTTCTTTTCAAACAGGAGTAAAACCCAAATATATTCAATATGAAATAGAGGAAAAACGGCATACATCACATATAAGAAGCTGGAAATCGTGAATGTGATTGATGGATGGTCAAATTAAAATCCAAATGTCTGTTGTAAACATCCGTTACAGTTTATAGGCAGACCTCCTGTTCCAACTTTGAACTAACTGTACTTGCCGTAGTTGTGGCCGGACAGTTTTCCTGTGGCATGAAGGATTCCACGGTGGGCTCACTTTGGGTTTTACCTCCAAATAAAGTGCTTTAGCCAATTTACAGCTGTTTACAACCTGTCTAATCATCTCAATGAAGTTCCTTGCCTCTGCAGACTTTGTTAGCGATGTCGCTGTGTTCCCAGATCTCAGTTAGTTATTTGGTGGGTAGACTGTAATCGTAATAAGAAAAAATAAAGCCCAAGTTGAAATAAAAGGGAATTATCCTTTAAAACCATAATTCATTACAAATGAATGGTCAAAATTGTTGTTGATTATAGGGGTGCAGCTAATATTTTTGTCTTTAACTATTCTGTTTGTTGTTTGGACTTATGTGCAGGGTTCGTACAAAGTCTTGAAAGTTTAGAAAGTGCTTAATTTTAACCGTTATGTCTTCAAGGTTAGGATAATGCTCCAATTCGAATATACTCCTTGAGAAATGCTTGCTTTTCAACATAATCTTTCGTCTACACAACCACTCATGTAAACCAAAGATCTTCTCATATTTAAATTGAAGCATCATGTCCGTTTGTTCTCTCCTGGCATTTATAGTAACAATTTAGATGGGATGAAGGAAGGCTCTCGGAGGCTTTGAGAGTCTGGAAATCTTTGGTTTAGGTACCTTGAAAGTGTTTGAAAGGTGTTTGAATATTACTCACAAAATTGAAAAAAAAATAAAAATGTACGTCAAAATATCCCAGATCCATATTTGAGAAGACAGAAGCAGTGAATGTTTGCATAATATATGACTTTGCCTGATTACTTTATTAACTAGATTAATCAGTCCAGCCAAGCTGTCCATCCAATGTGGCATTTTCTGCTTGATGGTAAATACGTGTGAGAGGAGGAAATAGCTGCGTAAGGTGGTGACATGTATGTGGAGGTGGCAGTATTCAGGCTAGACTCTCCATAGGAAGTAAGTGGAGTGGAAACAACTCATAGCCTGACGGTGAAGGTCAGCTTCAGGTCAGCTTCGGAGCAACATGACATTTGTTTAGTAATTAGTCATTTAGACCCTTTTTTTTTTTTTTGTCCTGGTGCTGGATTTTCCACGGGCCAGCGACTTCGCGCAACATATTCCACATCATCAATACCCACCTCATCACTAGTAGATTAAGTGCATTCTCAGTTTTCATTAAGCTGGAAGTAGATATCCAAGTGGAGGACTGAGGGAAAGGTATCGCCTAAATCTCACTGGTTTCTGTTTTCTAAGAAAATCCACGTGCAAGGCTAACTTACATTATTATTAATATTTAATTTTTTACAGAGTTGTGATTCATTTGGAATAATTTCACCACATGCCGGCATTTGTGGTCTGCTGTTAAACACCTTAGGCTTGTTACCAAGGAGACGGCGTTGGCTTCACAGGCTGACTGGATGAGCTGCTTCACAGTGCTAAATGATTCACAGTGTAAAATAACAATATGCTATAACGTGTTTAAAAGCTCATGGATATTCCAACAAAACAGTCCGGCAGCTGTCAGTCATTTATGCTCGTCAACTAACGCGCTACCTGCCAGCTAGCTGTTTAAACTGACAGTCGTGCTTATTTCTTGACAAGATTCAGCATATTAACCAAACGAATATATTTCAATTAAATACATCCCAGTCAAATGTTCCATGTCAAAAAGTGTCCAATGTTATCTTTTCATATTGTTTCAGATTTTCCAGACTGGCGTAGGGACCTGTACGTCGACGCTCTGCCATCTGATGCTTGTGTCATCGAATCCACCTTCAAAGCACCAGGTTGGTCCTCTTCTGTTCATCTTCGTAGCTGACTGTAGCGAATGTGGTAGCAGGTTGATCAGTTACCAAACCCTGTTCTCTCAAAACTGTGCCCTAAATGAATTGAAAGTGGCTAACGCTCCACTTGGTGCAAGTCACCTGATCCACTGCACAAATTACAGCAATACTGTGTTTTCCTTAGTCTTTTTAAATCTTGGCAGGGTGGAAGAGCTTATTAAAATGATGTACATACAGGTAATCATAAAGAAACACTACAACCATGCTACTTGGTGTAAAAGAGGATTTTGCAGCATAGGTCTGACAGCTCAGGTGTGAAATCACGTTTAGTGATGCCAAGGAAAAGCTGGCAGAGCAGACAGGCTGGGTGTCCTCTCCACGCCTGGACCCTGGCTGTTTGTTATACAAAGCAACCGCAAGAAAAAGCTCAGGCACAACCAGACCTACACACAATACAGCCTCTATTGACAGAAATGGTTGGCTCTCTTCAGAATGAACGTTTTCCATCACTCGCCACCCGGATAAACAAGGCTGTTGTGCTGGATCTGCACACATCGCTGCGCACAAATTAATAAAAATGTAGGAGCACATTTTCTCCTCTCTTTTGCGAAAGCCATATTGATGGCTGTACAGTATGTTGCTCTCATCCGTGTGTTTCTTTTAATTCTTGAATATACCAATTTCTCACGACCTTTAGAAAAACAGGAAAACACAGATATAAGACGATTTGAACAGCGGTGTGACTGCTACTTTAAGGTCGCTTGGTACAGCACCTGCTCTTAGGGACAAAATAAAACATCATCGATGGAGAAAGGTACGCCTACAGGGCAACGCAGCATGCAGCAACAAGGTAGAGAAAAAAACAAGAGGGCTGTCTTAGATAGATCACGATAGTAGATAGTGAGCTTATTAGCTTTTTCAATGTTTTGAGAAGTCTTGTCTGTTTCCAAAGACAGTTACAGTAAATATTGCAGTATAAATAACTTGCTCAGGCCAACATGTTTATGCAGTTTGATGAAATGTCCATGTCTGATTGGCCTATGAATGCATCTAGTTGCCTTTTTATTTCCAAGTAAGGGGCTGAGGTTTTGCATCTAGCCATTCTGCAAGTGAGTCATGATGATTGACTGGTGGTGATTTTAATACCAGACATTTCAACTTTATTTTAAGTCACACTGGCAGCTTGGCCACGTGAATGACGTTGGTCTGTCCAGCCACCACTTTGGCGCAGACTGAAATATCCCGACGCCTAGTCGACGGATTGGAACATAAATTGGTACAGACAGTAATGGTTCCGAGGCTGCTACATAATGACTTTGACGGTACCTTTACTTTTCCTCTAGCGTCACCACGAACTTCCTATCAGGCCCAGCTGTGCTTTGTTTTTAGTGCTAATTAGCAATGTTCACGAGCTAACAGTCAAAACTAAGATGGTAAACATTGTACCTGCTAAACATCAGCATGTTAACAAAAGCCATTATGAACGTGTTAGCATTTAGCTCAAAGCTCTGCTGCGCCTAAATACAGCCTCTCGGAGCAGCTAGCCTGGCTGTAGACTTGTAGTCTTGTTACTAGGTTTACTTTGGGGCTAGGTCCTTTACTCTATCATGACCTTGATATGTAAATATCAAATTTTAATATTTACATATCAATTGCAGGAGTTATAGTGTAACGACACAATACAGAATATATATATATATATATATATATATATATATATATATATATATATATATAAACAAACTGGTATTGGTCAGAATGATAAATGGTTTTTAATTAGCATTAGCTAGAAAGCCTCTACACATCCTCCACATGTGTTGCAGAAGTTATTTTTAGCAGTAATGCTATTTTGTCTGGATTCACAAATATAGAATGAAAACCCTTTGTGGATGTTTCAGGGAAGGAGTACAAGCTGTGTGTGTGTGTGTGTGTTGACTGTAAAGTAGAACCTCCCCTGCTGTTAGAGAATAATGGTTCTCCAGTATGGCTTTATAACCCCTGCTGAGTGAAAATGGGGGGAAAACAGCGGCGAGATTAGCAGGGGTGGGAATCGCAGACCGACGCTCATGAGGCTCTGTGATGTGACGTTACAGGACGTATTGTTAAACGATGATGCGATTTGTGTTTTTTGTCTCACCCACCCCAAATCATTTTCACACGTATGAGTTCCCCTAATGCAAATACACATTGAAATTGAAACGGATGCAGAGTTAGAGTCACTGGCCGCACTAACTGCCCCTCTAATGCACACTAGGATTGACCGAAAAAAAGAGAAACTGGTGTGACTGGCTGATTAGGGTGGGGTTAATGTACAGTCATATTAGCTTTCAGTACAACAAGACTGTCCTGCGCTCAGCACTGAAAAAGGCTGGGATGTTGTGGTCCTGATGAATGCAGCTCACGAGCTCTCTGCTCAGTAAACAGTGTGTACGGTGACGCTGCAGGTTGAAAAATACTGTAATATGTATATCGATAGTACAGAGACGTTAAGGGATAGCTCCCGCGGTGGAAACGACATTGCCAAATCTCTTCTGGTGGACCCATTTCTACCGTCACGGGGTATATACCGTCGTGTCGGCCGACCCAACCAAAACTCAAAGCCATCTAATCATCTTTTTGTCAGCTGAGAAGACAGAAACGCTGCTGTTTTTAGGGTAGGCCTGGTTATAATACTCACAACCTGCAGCTACGACCGGAAATTGAGATAAGCAGCAAAATATATGAAATGCCGATTAAATGTATCTGACACGTCGAAACAAAACAAGTGTATCCTGGTTACTGCAGCTTATTCTGCACAAGCTCTTTGCTCTTTAATCCTGAAGGTCCAGATTCAGGGTTATTAAGCTGCTCAGCTTCATTTTTCTATATGATATGCATGAAAGTTTAACGGGGAGGTTCTGCTGATATTGATGTGATCCCACTCTGCGTTGATAAACCGCAGAAACACGCAGTTCAGACGTGGCTGTAGAGTGTTTTTCCTTTTCCTCACCATTCATTTTGCACTAGTTTGCAAAAAGCACATTAACCAGCCAGCCAGTTTCACTTTAACCATTAATAACTGTTTAACTGTTATTTAGCTACAGCTGATGTCTGTGATGTGTGTGTGGTGGGGTATGACGCATTTCCAAAACACCTTCCACATACAAAACTAATTGCTAAGTTATTTGAATCGCTATTGAATGTTGAAGGCGCGCTGTACATCATCTGCGGTTGAGTCCTGCCTTTTTTGTTCCATCAGCATCATTTTATTTACTGTTTTTGATATGAGTGAATCAAGTCAAGAATTGTAGAAGATGAGAATCGTGATTCTTTTGTAAAGTGATATCTTTCACCCACCTAAGGCTGCAACTAACGACTATTTCCATTATCGATTCATCTACCAATTTGTTATGTCTATAGAATAGTATATGCAGTGACGGCTGGTCGTGATATTGGGTGGGGGGGCTGACAAATGCATTATACCCATCAATAGTTTGCGCTGCAGCAGCATCATATCCGAGATACCAAGTTACAGCAACAACTTTATATCTTATTATAACAAGTGCTCTAGAATAACACTATAGAAGTAACACAAGAAAGGCCTGGTGCCAAAAAACTCTGTATCTCTCTCTCTTTCTCTCATGACTATTTTTCTCTGTCCACATTAGCACATGCCATTTTTAACAAAAAATGTATTTGCAAGAATGATGTTAGACTCCATAACATATCAGAATGCTCCATTGTGCAGCCGACAATGTCAGAAAGGGTCCAGCTAGAGATGCTGACAGTCGTAACAGTCGTTACAGCTGGAACATGTGTTGTAATGCATCATCTGAAGCTGTTTTTAGTTTGTTTTCTACTTCATATGGCTGCAGCTTCTCCCTCTGCAGTGTTTCGAGTCCCACCGCAGTTCTGTCCACTAGGGGGAGTAACAGAGAAACCGCTGCACGATAGAACCGTCAGTGAGGCCCGAAGACGCCCCCTGTCTGTTCACTCTGTCACAGCACTGCAGCGCCGCACTGGCTGTCATTGGTCCAAAGTCAGCGTCTCTGGGCTGAAAGAATTTAGCCCAAATGCTCAGCAAATCAAGGGGGCGTGCCACGACACCTGTCACTCACTTAACAC
>JAVQJF010012354.1:0-12843 GCA_036023855.1 Gadopsis marmoratus
GTATTTTGAATTAATTTCATTAAAATAATTTATGTAAATTAATTTAATTAATTTGACGTCATTTAGACAAATGTGAGTTAATTCAATGTAATTTAATTTACTAATGGAATTAAATTGACTTAATTTAATGTAATTACATTCATTTATTTTAATTCTGTGTATTTGAGTTAATTTAATTTGTTTATTTTAATAGTATAGTACAGTGTGCATGTGTGGAAAATGAGCCATGGCCAATTAGTTTCTGGTGGAAAAAATATTTCATTATACAATTTTTCTAATGAACATTGAAAATGGGTTCCACAGACCTGAACACCACACAAGGGTTAAATTGTGGAGTGAACCTTTTCGTTACATTAGGATCACAGATTTGCAGCCAAGGGAATGTAACTAAGTAACTAAATTCTCTACTTAAGTGCAATTTTGATCTTGTGTTATCTTGAGTTGATATTTTCTGCCACTTTTACTTATTTTGCAGGTTCAACTTTTTATACATCACACATGAGCTTCTGAAATAGAGCACACTGTTAGAAATAGAAATAGAATGCATTGTCGTGTTACTTTGGGACCTTTGAGTGGGGGCGCTGTGAGCCGAGTACCGCTGTAGATTTCAGTGCTACTGTGTCTTTAAGGCTCGAAACAACGTCATGTCGTCCGTGAGGTGCGTAACTCAAGACCGGGAACAGGCTGTGCACGTTACCTCTAGGAAAACTACAATCTTCTGCGTACCGCAGGTTAGTAAATTATCAGCGCATTAACTGTCCAGCTGGGAAAGGCAAGCAATACCAAACCCTACTTCCGCAATTTATGTGCAGTTCATTCAAAAAATTATATTGTAGTTAATTCATCCCCGAATGTCACGGTAACGGCGCTAGCTAGTTAGCGCTGGCTAGCAAACAGCTCTGGCCGTTAGCTAGCGCCGGACTAGTTATACTTTAATGCTAGGCAACTATCATTTGCTTTGTGGTTAAAAACGTGAATTTTTCATCTCACATTCTTTCGATATTGGTAGCCAACTCTGTCACATTTGTTTACGATAAAGAATTAGACGGAAGCTCAGCTATGCTCGGTAGCCTAGCTATCTACATGTTAGCAAGGACACATGGGCACTGCCAATCATGATCATGCTGCCTATTTTAAACTACGGTATGCATCTAGCTGATGTTAAATGTTAAAGCACTGACAGCAGTCTCTAGACATGTCCTCATGAAAGGTTAGTGTCTGTCATAGAGTCGATGGGTGTGACTGAGAGGTCAGCGTTACTCCAGTTTAAATTGTAGCGAACTGTCCTTATTTTGCGGACGTTCATGTCACAACAACATGGGGGCAGAAGTGGAGGAAGCACAGCTGTCCTGCTGTGGGGTGAAATAACCTGACAATGTGCCAGCCATTGAAATGACTCTGACAGCTGTTGAACTCCCAACTCTTGCTTAATGTTACGACCAAAATAAGAACGGATTGTCACTGTCGATCAACTGCGTTTGCCAGTAGGCTAGAGAGTTGATGGAAATGCCCATATTGTTTTACCATAGATATACCTCACATCAAAGCCTACTATCACTATCCTGTTAAGTGTTAGTTGTTGCTGCTGTTGGTAACGTTCAGCTTCCAACCACTCTGTCCCTTTTTTACATTTGTATTTTTTGTGACCAGCAGGTCATTTAGGCTTTGGTTATTTTCTGGACTCAATTATCTGCCTCATTTTGCTTTAAAAGCTCTCTAGTCAAAGTGCTAATTGTTGGTAAGCTAACACTTACCTGATCTGAGTAAGCTTTGCAGCAGCATTTGTAATTGTGATATAATTACTAATAAGCACCATTTTCATGTAGTGTTTGTTTTTTTTTTTTCACCGACAAAACAGCTCAGTGACTTTAACCCATGGTAGGTTATTAAAATCATTCTTCTCTTTTGTATTTTCCACAGTTCTTAAGTGTTGTTGTTATGCCTGCTAAAAAGACCACCACCAAGAGGAAGTCTGACGCTATCGTGGAGGATGACGGCCACATAAAGAAAGTGAAAGGTTAATCTCAGACCTTTTCAACCAAAAATCAAGTGTTTTTTTGTGACCAATGGATCTGCAGTTCAGGCACTGTTAATGTAGTTGTTTTGGGGTTGTTTTTGTTTTTTGGGGGGTGGGGAGTTTAGGGGCTCAATTATGATTTGAGTCTTCAAAGCAAAATGATACACAGTGCTAATTGTTGGTAAACTGAACTAATTAAACTTAGCTTAGCAGCTGCATTTGGAATTGTGATATTTCTTCTAATAAACACATGAAATTGTGTGTAACAGTTTCCCACAGGAGTCATGGCAAGGAGGCAGGCCAGGTTCTTGTTCTGGGTCAGGGTGATGTTGGGCAGTTGGGTCTAGGCGAGGACATCACCGAGAGGAAGAAGCCGGCCCTCGTGTCCCTGCCAGAGAAAATTGTGCAAGTGATAGCTGGAGGCATGCACACTGTGTGCCTCAGCGACACTGGCCACGTAAGGGAGCATCTGTCTTATTTCTTTTAAAATGAAAATTGTATGGCTAATGCTATGGCTCCCCGCTAACATTTTAACTAAAGTTACCAGATAAACTGAAGGTTTTTTTTCTTTTCTTTTGTAGGTCTATACTTTTGGCTGTAACGACGAAGGGGCCCTTGGTAGGGACACAACAGAGGAGGGGTCTGAGATGGTTCCAGGGAAGGTGACACTGGATGAGAAGGTGGTCCAGGTGTCGGCAGGGGACAGCCACACAGCTGCACTCACAGAGCAAGGAACAGTGTACATGTGGGGCTCCTTCAGGGTTAGTTACCTGCTGTTTTCAGCCAGCTAGACCTGTGCTTAGAAGTGTGCATGTTTGTGTATGAGAGCGATTTTTCCCTACTTGTCAGCGGGTGACTTTTGTAACTTTTTTTATTTTCTACCCACCAAACTATGAGGACCAGTTTAAATCATCTGTATGCTACATAAATATTAACCCTCAGGCATCACTTTAATTTACTACCCTCTTAAGTCATTAAGGACAAAAATGTCCACTTCCTAAAAACTGCTATAAAAATCTTACAGATTAATATTTTTTTCTGTTTTTCTTTTTGCATAAATCTCTTAAATAACTTCAGCCTTGTTCAAAACTACCAAACATTCAATCATTTTGAGGATTTGAACCCTTTAAATGCCAGTTTGATTACATGATGCTAATATTTTCATGGAAAAAACACACAAAAAATTAGGTATTTTCCATATAACAAATGTTAAGGGGCTGGGGGATTTTTATCAGTCTTGGATATGTCAAAGATTAGCCAAAATATTGACTTTGATGCATTATTAGTTTTTCTGTAGCATCAGATTTAAAATGTACTACCCTCTTAAGTCACTTGAGGACACAAATGTCCCATTATAACCACATTTTTAAATCTCATAGCCATTACAAAATGTAATCATGTATTCTGTAATGTTAGGGTTTAATTCTTGAGAAAAAAAGTAAAATTTGTCATTTTTGCTGTTCTCCACTAAAATCAGCCATTTCCCCCGTTATAGGCCTATGCATAAAATGCTTGTCATGTATCCATGTTTCAGCACCTATATCTAATTTTTTGTGTTTTTTCCATGAAAATATTAGCATCATGTAATCAAATGGGCATTTAAAGGGTTAAAATCCTCAAAAGGATTGAATGTTTGGTAGTTTTGAACAGGGCTGAAGTTATTTAAGAGATTTATGCAAAAAAAGCAGAAAGAAATATTAATCTGTAAGGTTTTATAGCAGTTTTTAGGAAGTGGACATTTTTGTCCTTAATGACTTAAGAGGGTATTTCATTTTTTTCACAGTGATTGGTCTATTAAAAAAAATTAAATTTGAATTCCAAAATATGTCAAGAGATAGACTTTGTTACGAAAAATTGTGCCATTTTGCACTAACACAGCCAAAATGACAGCCAGATGAAGAGGAAAAATGTGCTCAAATGGACAAAAATGTCCATAGTGATGCAGCAGTTCAGAGTTGCACATCCTGCTGACTATTTGATTTAAACACTTAAAACTCATTAGCACAGAGCTCAAGTCAGAACATATTAACACTTTCCAGGGTTTGTCCATCTATTCACTGTACAATGTCAACAAGATTGCAAAGGATTGGATGTATATTTAAACACAACCACTTTCCTTGCTGACGCTGAGAAAGCAAGTCCTCTGTCCCCATTTGGAAGAATGTGTATATATTTCAAATACAAACTCTTTATGATTACTGTTTGCAAAAACCCAAACAAAATCTTTCTTTCATTCATTGTATGTAATCCCAATATGCTCTGATTATGTTTGCGTTTTCTACCCAACTCAAACTTGACCTTGAGCCTGTCCATATTCAAAGAAAGGCTAATGGATCATTTTAGTAGTTTTTGCAGCCTAACCTAATGGTTAGCCATTTTTAACCCACGTTAACCTGCAGAGCAGAGATGGAACATTTTCAAACAGTCTCACAAAATAGAAAAACAAACAAATTACTCCTGTTCCTTCCAGTTCACTCTTATGTCTTCAATGTCGCTGTTAACATCAAGCTTTTTGTCCCCACATATTCTCCACTTTTCGCTTCATCAGTACTTTTATTTTCATAACTTGATAATGTGTCCGCCTCCCCTCTTCAACAGAGCGCCATCAAGATATCATGTGCAACATTATGGTGAACAATTAGTGACTGATATCCCTTTCATTTCATTCTTCTTAATGTGAGGTCAAGAGAAGATTAATTTCCTGTAATTATGTCTATTTTACATCATGAGGGCATTTTCTTTATTAAGATTTTAGTATTCATTTTCTTGCACAATGATAATATCAGATTTCTAATTACACCGTAAAATGTCACCCTTTTATGTCACCCTTTTATCAAGTAAAATTAATACTGGTTTGTTACTTGACTTGATCTTTTTAGGTCAAAACCACTTCTCATGTCGGTCCAGTTAAACTGAGATGATGCTCTACTGCTCTAACATCAAATTAATTGGTCAGGTTTAGACTCCCCACCTGCTGCGCTATAACTAACAGCATAAAAAGCAACCAGATTCTTCTTGTCTACTTCACATCCTGACATCGGTTTCCTTTCTCAACCCTGCAAGCCTATTTATCCCCAATGTCTGAGCTTTCGGACCATCTTTTTGATCTCTGCAAGCAACATAACCACATTTCTGACAGCTGTAGTATGTTACATGCTTGGGACAAAATTGGATTCACATTGTTCTCCAATTGTCTCTCATTAGAGAGAAAAGTAAAAAAACATACATCAAACATAGTTTGATGATCCTTCGTTAAGGCATTCTTAATTGTTTATCTCTCAGCACGTATCAGTCCTGCTAGATCACTCCTTGGTTTTTCATTATAAATACTCAATGGCACACTGGCAACTACATCTTTACCTCTGCCTACCGTCTGCATTCCCACTTGATTTTTGACAGTGTTGAAACTAACTACATTTCACTCTGTAACCTCCTGTTTTGAAAAATTCCTTATTAACAGTGTTTTATAATCACAGGTCTGATTCATATTTTTTATATTTTTTAAATGGGCATTATAGTGCATCCCATCAACCAATTTCCATTCAGAACGAATCTGGAAAATCAGTTTTCCCCAGTTGCATTGCTGTATATTTGTATCAGCCATTTTTCATCTCACTTTAATCCTTTAAGACTTCACTACATTCTGTTGTAGTGATCTTACCTAAGTCTTCTCACACTTTGATTTCCACTCACGCATGTTGTTTTGTTTTTGTTTTTTAATCATCCAAGAGAAACCCAAGTACATTACCAAGTTTAAAAATACAGTACAGCAATCACCAAAAAAGCATTTAGTGGAGCTGGCCCAACAAGAATGAAGTATTTGTTTGAAATACCTTTTAAGTTAGCCTGGATTTCCAGGTAGGACAGGTTGTCTCTTAAGTCCGTTCAGTTTGGTGGGTGACACCGTCAAGTAGACAAACAGACAAGAAAACATGGACGTGTCACTGCAGATGTAATCAGTTGATGACTGTATTCCCAGTTTTTATGATCAGGCATCATTGTATCCAACGTAGAAGATTGGTGACCAAAATGGTCCCATTTACAGACATGCTTTACTTTTCATAACCCAAAACAATGAGCTTTGCATATCTCTGGGTTTAACCATTAATATGCTGGACCCTTTTTCCCCCCAGGATAACAATGGTGTTATAGGTCTTCTGGAGCCCATGAAATCATCTACCGTCCCAGTCAAAGTCCCCATGACAGAACCTGTTGTGAAAATTGCATCAGGTAAAATATAATCCTCTTTGTATGCTGCATATTAACTTCATCAATGTTTCTGTTTAACTGGCATGAATTTTTTTAATAGGTAATGACCACCTGGTACTGGTTACACTGGAGGGAAATCTTTACTCATCAGGCACTGCAGAGCAGGGGCAGCTGGGAAGAGTTCCTGAGCATTTTTCAGACAGAGGAGGCAGGAAAGGTCTTGGTGAGTAATGCCATCCATACTAAGCCCAAGGCATCAACTCATGATATGCATCAATCTCTGATTTGTGATTACATTAATAGGTGTTTTGTGTGTAATGTATCGTAACTGTGGCGTTATGGCTGGCTGTCCTGTGATTTCAGGCCGGTTACTTGTACCACAGATTGTAAAGGTCAAAGGGAAAGTTCACTTCATAGATGCCTTCTGTGGGGCGTACTTCACCTTTGCTGTGTCAAAAGAGGGACATGTTTATGGATTTGGCCTCTCCAACTATCACCAGTTGGGTTAGTATGACATATCACACTTTGTCTTTTTGATAATATGAATTGATTTGTGTTATAACTTTACACTTAACTATATTTTTTTAAAAATTCATCTGTTCAGGCACTAAAAGCATCAAGACGTGTTTTGTCCCAGTAAAACTGACATGCTTCAAGAACTCTACCACCTCCTGGGTGGACTTCTCTGGAGGACAACATCACACACTCTGCCTTGATGCTGAAGGTAAGCTCCCAACAAATTGTGCTTACAGGTCGGATAAAACGTAACTATGTTAAAACTAAATAAGTATGCTTATCAGGCTATGATCCCATCAAGACATTTTTTTAAGTACACAGGTAATAAACAACTCAATTCTCAAGTGTCAGCTGAGTTGTAATGACTACATATTGATGGGGTTTGACCTATTTTATTGTAATTCATCAATATAATCCAAACCCTGGCTGAAAACTACAGAAAAAGAAAGCCAATAACTAATCAAGATATCAATCAATTCAAAGGAATACAGTAAAGAATGTTTAAAATGTCAAAAGCATATTAAAACACAAAAAACCTCTAAAAAATTAGTAGTTTGGTAAATAGATTGAAAAGTTGTTCCACAAGTAAGACACATGTCACAAACAATAAATAATCTGGTTTCTCTTCATGTTTTAGGGCAGGTATATAGCCTTGGCAGAGCGGAGTATGGTCGTCTTGGTCTGGGCCAAGGAGCTGAAGAGAAGACTGAGCCCACGCCTGTGATGGGGATGGAGCCGGCCAGTGGAGTGACATGTGGGGCGTCTGTCAGCTGTGCTGTCACCAGAGAAGGTGAGGAACAAAGCAAATTCAGCAGACACTTAAACTGCCAAAGTCGTGAACTGCAACAAGTCCTCAAATATTCATGATAAAGTGGGTCGTTTGACAGTGCCTTCCTTACAACCCATAGATCTCTTGTGTGTTTTCTGATCAACCTCCCCTATGGTTAGGTGAGGAAAGGGTTTTATGACAGTAAAACAGCAGCTTCCTCTGCTATTTACAGCTGATATGAATTGTATTTTTCTGTTTTTTCAAACTGTGTCAACTTAATTTGTCTTAATGTTTGCAATGAGCCAAGAGGGTAAAAAAAAAAAAAGGGTATGCTCTCCACTTACTGTTGGCTGTGCTTACTCCAGGATCTGTGTATGCCTGGGGCATGGGCACCAACTTACAGCTTGGCACAGGAGAAGAGGATGATGAGTGGAGCCCCGTCAAGATGACAGGCAAGCAGCTGGAGAACCGTGCAGTACTGATGGCCTCCGGTGGAGGGCAGCACACAGTCCTTTTGGTCAAAGACAAGCAGGAGAGCTGATGTCCACCTCAGGCAGAGAATGATGGGGGGATCTTTTGATCTGTTTCGAGGGGCCATGTTCATGATGCCTAAATCTGGGGATGGGGGTTAATCTACATGTGACTTCCTGTGCTGAGCCGAGGGGAGTGTGAGGTGCAGGCCCTTTTTATGAGAACTCTTCCTCGTATCGGGAAAAATATTCATGGATGTTCAGTAGATCATGACAGATGAAAGACTATTTTTTTTAATCTAGTTTTTGATGTTCTCTTTGAATTATTTTCATTGAAAGTCATTAGTGTGACTGTAGATGGTAAATGTGATGTTTGTGAATGTGACTATTTGCATGTACATAAAGGAAATGAGTGCCAGCGTTTTAATGACAGCCCCAAACAAGTATTTTAAAAGTGTTTTGTTTTTTCTTTTCTTTAAAGCAATAATTCCATTGACCTTGGTTCAGACGGGACATTTATACTCCATGAGTTTAACATGTGCGACTACTGTTCATTTTACCTACGGCGCACAAAATTGGTGTGACTATTTGGACATTTGGTAACACGTCATGCTGTATCCTGCATTTTGTTGCTTCTCCTGTCTAAAAAATAAAGATTCCATTTTAAGTTTTTAAGCCTTTTCTTATAAAATGCATCAAATATTTTGCAACTATTATAATAAATTAATTGTTTTGAGTTACTTTCAATGCAAAAATCCAAAAACATTTGTTACTTTGAGCTTCCACGTTTGAGGATTTGCTGCTTTTCTTTGTCTTGAATGTTGGCCAGACTAAACAAGCTATATTAGATTTGGCTCTTAGAAATTGTGATGGGTGTTTTTAAACAATTTTCTGAAGCTATATAGACCGAACAATTAACTGATGAATGATGAACATAATTGGCAGTGTGATGGTGAAGAATTGTAACTGCTATGCAGTAACCTGTTGGCAGTCTAAATAACACTATGCCTCAAAATGGGAAAATCCACCCTAAAACAAAATCCACATTATTCAAATAAGGCTTGACATTTCAGTCAATTTCAAAGATTTAACAAACGACAAGATCAAAGTTGATTTAATTGAGAGAAAAAATGACAAGATCAAAAGTTGATTTAATTGAGAGAAAAAAGGAAACATAATATATTCATTGTTGAGGATATGTGCACACTCTGTTAATAACTTTAGTACCATAAATAATTAACCTGTGAAAATGTAAAAGGAAAATTTGTCTCCACTTTTATTAATGGTGAAGAAAGATTACATCTCTTGAAGGTGAAGAGTTTGCTAGTCTGTATGATTGGGTGTCATGGTTAAAATCCTACGTAAAAACTATATTTGTACAGTATATAGTAAATATTCAACTTTATTGATTAAATAAGATGGGACTGTCTGTTTTGGTCTAATAGAGTGAATTAAATATCTGACAAACACAAAAGTCTTGTCATAAAGCAGTGATGTTTATTGATTTGTGACATTATCTACAATGGTGAAATGCATCCAGAGATAAAGGGCAAAATCTGATAGATCAATTTATATTGGCTCATGGTAAATATTGTCATAATGCCCACCCTTAATAGTCTGGCTTATTGTTCCAGTATATACCATCACTGCAGAGAAGCAATATAAGTAATTTAAGATGGTCAGGTTGCACCCTTATAGCAGTGTTGGGCATTAACATTAGTTCTGCAGACACCATGTTGTTTTGTAAGCTGTGTGGAAGGGAGGTTCAAAAAAGTTGCTGAAATAAAGCAGTGGCACCCAAACTGCTTTATGTCTATTATGTATGCAATCAACACATACCATACATACACAGTCCTGCATGTAAATGAGAAACACTTAAAGATGCATATGATGCATCAAAGCTACATGCTTTTTGTGTTTATCTGGGGTGAAATGCACGGGGCCCCTGCATGCCTCATCTTGTTTAATCTGACCAAAAACAAGGATGATGAAGTGAAAAGCCCTCGTGGCAAAAAGCTTTGAAATGCTGAAGTACATAAGCAGTTAATTGATCAGAGTGAACCTCTTCTTCCCTTGATTGTTTTGCATCGCTGTTTGTACTGTGACAAAGAAGACATGTCAGGAACACATTAGAAGGCACAGTTCACTGCTCATCGCCGGTGATGGTTGTACAGTGGTTGTAAGAGTCTCTTAAAAGCAAGAGGGATATTTGACCTTTAACCGTTTCCAGTGTTTCTGTTCTGCCACACAGTGTAACGCAAATTTTTTTAGTAGAAAACATCTGAAATGGTTCAGTGTATTAAAATAAATGCAGCTTTTTTTGCCACATCTGACACATGTACTGCCAATGTTTTTGAGAAACATTCCCAAAGCATGTTGTTCTGCAAGGAACATAAGAGGTTACGTTTTTGTTCTAGTTGTAGTGACAATTATGTAAAATATGATGGTGTTAGTTTCACCCACTACACGGCCGTACACAACATACTATTACGTAAGAGCTATCTTTTTCTATTGTGAACCAAAAAGATAATTTGACATTTCACACTGTAGTGATATTTTCTCGGATGGGTCAACACCTTAATGATTTCCATATATAACATTTTCTCCCTTCAAATGTTGCCTTATTCAGTAAAGAGCTGCTACGGTGTCAGACATCAAGCAGAGTAAAATATTCAGTCATATTTTTACGACACTGATTAAGTGGCCTTTAGACGTGCACTCATTATTCTCTTTGTTACTGACTGTGCCTCAATTTGAAGCAGACCACATTACCGTACATTTCTTAAACCTGTTCAGATGTAGTTGTCCTTTGGTTCTACACTTTCACACCTTCAAAACAACAAAGCAGAATTCTTTCAAAGACGTTTTGAATAATGCATGTAGTCATGACGCAGATGTACGTAAATGGGAGTGATTTAAGATGAGATGGTGAGAAAGGCTGTTAATAGCCTCAATCTCTGACATCTGTTAACACCTGTCCACATGCTGGATAATGCTCCAAAACCCAGAAACCTTTTCATACCTTTCCAGCACAAACAGAAACATCCATACCGGGATTCAGCAGTGACATCCTGTGATTAACTCTTTTCATTTGTGTATAACAGGATTTTTCATAATGCATGTGGTCTCTAATCTTCCTCTTGTTACACTAATCACAGAGGCTGAGGAGTCTCAGACACCTGCATCACCACACATTCACTCCAATAATTGAGAAAGCCAAATTCATCACAGCAAGTGGCTGCTCCACTCAGAGATATACATAAGGTTTTCATAAGCCTTTGTTTCGGTAACGCTGTCTTTGCATGTGCTTTACACCGCAAATCTGTAACAGGCTCGTGACAGGCTGCATGATGCATTCATGAACAGCAGCATCATGCTATTAAAATTGAACACATTTTGCATCTTTTTGCGCTGCCTTGATTGGGATGTGGCAGCCTTTGAGTCACCCTGCTGCTTTCTTAATGAACTTATCACTTCAAATGGTACTGAGCGCTGTTTCTCAAGTACGTCTTAATCAAGAAACCCAACATTTTGTGATGATTTGAATCCTTTGGAGAGGTTCTGCTTCAGGTTGTTTTTATCAAGTGGTCCATCGAAGTGGAAACCTGAACCTGATCATTCCCCTCACACTCTGTTTCTCTCTCTCGCACACAGAAAAATTACACATTTTGCATAAAATACCTATAAATACATGTGTGTATGTGGGAAGGTAATATGTAGAAAGAAAAAGTTGGATCTATAGGAAGCAAATGTGGCCTCGAACACAACATGCTACTGATAAAACACTTAACATCCATTTGCTTTTTTCTATCACTGCTGCCCTCAAATGACAGCTTGTGCTTGTGTGAGAAAGCATTCAACGCACACGTCACCTTATAGGTTATAAAACACTTTGAAGACATCACCCAGTGTTTAATGGCGTGCACTTTTCAGTTTGATATTAGAATACACTATACAGAGGCTCATCTGTTGCATCTGAGAAATGCTGCTCTGTGCCTTCACATAATGTTTCAAACTAATTCATCAATACTGTCACCCTTCCTCTGTCTTAAGAGCACATAAAGCCCTCGCTGTTGTTCAGGGATTGCAACAAAACAATGACAACAAAAAATGCCTCTGGCTGTCTCTGATGCATTAGGTGACTTATGAAGTACATGTATAAAATACTCAGTTGTTGCCATGGCAGAGTAGTTGTTGTGTCTTCTTGGAAGCTCTAATAGGAGAATGGTTTACACTGAGATAACATGTATTTCTGTGAGCATGTGCACAGGAAACCAAATTGGGTATTATTAGCAAATGAGTACCTCTCTTGCTGTTAAGCTGCTGGTACTCCATCGCCTGTGGACCACACTTATAATTACTAGAGATTGCCGTGACAGATTGGACTCCACGTCCAGTGGACTGAGGGCTTCTCATGAGCCCCACAGCCGAGGACCAACAGCTGTGCAGAGGTTTGTAAGGAGGGCCGATCCATCGATCTGATGCAGGATAATAAATCTGTTATGTTGACCGGATAACAACGGGCATCAAACCCTTTTAATCAAGCACCAATGGTGTGTGACTCATCCCTTTAATGGACTTTTCTTGTAATTTACTAGATGACATATTGATTCCATGGTAATTACTTACAGAGGTCCACATACCCACATCTACCCAACCGGTCGAGGCAGATGACGCCCACCAAGAGCCTGGTTCTGCCTGAGGTTTCTGCCTGTTAAAAGGCAGTTTTTCCTTGCCACTGTGGCATAGTGCTTGCTCATGGTGGAATTGTTGGGTCTGTAGATATAGAGTTGGCTTAAACTTGCTCTATATTTACAAGTGCTATGAGATAACTTTGTTATGATATAGCGCTATATAAATAA
>JAVQJF010012356.1:0-11551 GCA_036023855.1 Gadopsis marmoratus
ATACACACAGTACTGTGCAGACGTTTTAGGCAGGTGGGAATAAACGCTGTAAACTAACAATTCTTTCAAAAATGGAAGTGTTAATAGTTTCATCAATTAACAAAATGATAAGTGAGCGAACAAAAGAAAAATCTAAATCAAATCCATATTTGGTGTAACTACCCTTTGCCTTCAAACCAGCATCACTTCTTATAGATGCACTTGCACAGAAACGTGCAGCGTTGAGGATCGTAGACGCAGCAGTCGGCCGAGGAAACTGTGCAGCAGATGAAAACACATGAAGCTTATTTCTCTTTGACCTCGGAAGATGTCCAACATCCATCAGCTCAGAGACTAGTGGGACCCAGGTTCACCCATTCAGTTCACTGAATATATTTATAGTTCTATATCATAACAGTTATCTCATAGCACTTGTTAATATAGAACAAGTCTAGACCAACTCTACATGTATAGACCCAACATTTCAGATGTTCAGTGCTGCCTCTGGTGGCTGGGAGGTATATTGCCCCAATACTGGTCAGTTAACAGGGGTCAACAGTAGACAACAACACTAGATGATGTACTGTACGTGGTCCAGCCGTATCGTGTCTTTGTAAAGTGCACTTTGTATTGTGTGTGTGTCAGACTGAACTTTCATATCGAAGTCGGGACTACAAACCAAAGGAAAACTTCCAGCTGGACATCCGGACCAATCAGGAAGGTCTAGTGGCTCTGTCTGCTGTTGACTCCGCCCTCTACACACTGCGACCCAACTACAAGGACCCCGTTACCATGGTAACACAAAAAAGTCCCATTTTACCTGAGATGACATTTGTTTGTTTATTTCCTTTCCACGATAAAACCGTGTGAGTGAAGTGTGTTTAACGTGCTGTGAAACATCGGGCCGCTAACAGGATGTACGGTGGCCTGCAGGTTCTGCGTCACATCGAGAGAAGTGACCAGGGCTGCGGGGGAGGCGGCGGCAGAGACAGTGCAGACGTCTTCCGATTAGCCGGCCTCACCTTCATCACCAACGCCAACGCCCAACCGTCATCCATCAGTATGCCAATCAATCAATCAATGACATTAACCGGGTGGTTGTAATGATGAAATGTGCTTTGGGAGTGGTTGAAGTAATGTGTGTGTGCAGGTGAGGCGTGCACAGCACTGGTGCGTCCAAAGCGAGATCTGACTGACGAGGAAAAGACAAAGAAAGGTGAGACTCCACCTGTCTGGAGGTAAGGTTCAGGAACACCTGGGACCCAGTGGGACCGACTGATCCAGCAGAGTCACGGCAGCAGCTTGGCCTTGGAAACCGACTCCAATATAAGACCCTGATTATAAGACAAGTCAAACTTTTCAGACACCCATGTTTAGAACAGGACTAGTCCAGAGACACTGACACATCTGATCTGACTGATCTGCAGCCTTTAACTGCAAACTGAAAAACATTTCAACGCTATTAAGACCTGAGACAGAAACTCGCCAGATTAGCACCATTAAGGCTACAAACAACCCATAATGCAACACTATCAGCCGATGATAATGTCTTCGAAAATCTTCCTGGAATACGACCCCCACTTTTTAAACATAATGTCCCCAAAAAATATTGTCATCCATTTTGTTAGTGTTGTTTACATTTTCTTGTTTAGGTTGCTTACATGCTGTTGTTGTTTACTTGTTGTTGTTTACCACTTTTCCAAACATAATTTCTCCCACTCAATGATGGTCCTACAATGGAAGCCGTACGTTCTCTTGTGTGTTGAAATGAAGCAGCCGTTGTCAGAGCTGAACAGTGTCTCTCTGTCCAGCTGAGAGTTTCGGCCAGTGGAAGGTGTGCTGTCAACAGGGGATGAAGTACATCCCAAAGAGCGTGACCTGCCTTCAGTTCGCAGAGCAGTCCGTCCGTAAACATCTTCGCTGCAGACAGGTCTTCAGACAGTGCTGTGAGTTCATCCAGAGACACCTGGACCAGGAACCGAACCTCATCCTGGGACGCAACGGTCAGTCTGGATTCATCACATCACACCCAACATGGACGGACGGCGGGCAGACAGACATGTAACTGATTACCTCTAGATAAAGAATAATCCTTCCATAAAGTGTGCGTGTGTGTGTGCAGAGTTCGGTGCGGACTTCGATCTGGCGCCCTCTCTGGTGCGGAGCTACTTCCCAGAGAGCTGGATGTGGGAGGTGCAGCGCGTCAGGTGACACAAATCAAACACAACCAGGACTTAACTAAAGGAAGGAAGAAACTAAGTACATTTACTTAAGTACTGTATTTAAGTACAATTTTGAGGTACTCGTACTTTACTTGGATATTTCCATTTCATGCTCCTCTATACTTACACTCCACTTCACCTCACGTTACATTAAGATTTGATGACTTTAGTTACTTGCAGATTCAGATTATTAAAACAAAACATAGTCACCTAATAAATGAGGTGTTTTTATAAAGTGATTAAAAGTTATTAAAGTGATGAACACTAATGCATCAACCATTATAAACCAGTATCATATATATATTATTATTTTGCGTAATGAGTACTTTTACTTTTGGTACAAGTACATTTTGATGCTGATACTTTTGTACTTTTACTTCAGGACTTTTACTTGTAGGGTATTTGTACACTGTGGTATTACTACTTTTACTGCAGTAACAGATGATCAGACTGAATGAGGAAAGAGAAGAACAGTGCAGGGAGACAGGTTGGAGGTGACACTTCATACCTTCTCTCCAGGACTGGACTTTAATGAATGTTTTTGTATTGTGTGTGTTCAGTTCACGCCGTCTGTCGGTCAGCAGGCTTCTGCCAGACTCTCTCACCACCTGGGAGATCAAGGCCGTCGGCATGTTCAAGAACGGTGACTTTCTTTACTTCCTTCATCCGTCCTTAATGTTCAACATCCCTCCCTCTCCCTGTTCTTCCTCAGCACCTGTTTTGCTGATTCTGAAACTGATGCTGATTTCTGATCAGTTTCCTACTTTTCAGCTGCAGGTGTCTGAGCTGCATGAATGAGACCAACCAGCAAACTTACAGAACACCCAAAAAAACACTGCACATTTTACTTAGTTGTCCTAAAACGGCACGTTGGTCTGCACAGTCTGATCACGTCAGCATGTGGAGGCGCTGTTGGACCATGGATCCATGGTGGGGCTGTAACCCAACCAAGCTGTGCCACCAGGCCATGTGCAGCACTATGAACTGAACATCAACATTAACGTCTACTAAAGTTAGCTGACAGTCGCCGGTTGTTGGCTGGTTTTAAGGTGACCATCCAGCTTAACATAAAAAGTGAAACCTGACCTGAAGCTGCTGCATGTCAGATCTTAGACTGCATGAACTGACTCTCTTGTTTGATAAAATAGTATTTCATCTGCATATAAACTCATTTTATGCTGTGTGGAGGTCTTCAGCACCGGATAACGGTAATATTCCCATTTGTTTTATAGAGTTTGTGGCTCAATAAAAAGAGCAAAAACCAGATGAGATAGTGGACATCTTTTCCTTGTTCCTCGTCAGTGCTGAGAAGGAAAGGTGGTACGACAAGATCACTGAGGAGCAAGAGAAGTGGGGCGGAGCCACGTATACAGGGGAATTAGCTTAAATCCCAAACGAGGAAGTTAAAAGACCAAAACAAAGTCGGAATACTTTGTGGTGTCTGACACACCAGAAGGTCAATACTGACCTGCTTTAACTGGACTGTTTGAATTGAGGTGTTTGAACTACATCTCTCCTCCAGGTATTTGTGTTGCAAAGCCGGTCGAGGTGTCGGTCAGTCTGCCACTCAGCGTGGACATCCCACTACCTTATCAGGTGGTCCGAGGAGAACAGCTGGAGCTGGAAGGCTCAGTGTACAACCAGCAGGACTTCAGCATCAAGGTACCAGCCACACACCACAGTCTGATTCTCTGCCAGTGGCGACTGGGAGCTGTAGTTATGTTAGTTATGGAGTGTCTGTTTGCTTCATATTGTTTCCTCCTCAGTACTGTGTGACGCTGACGGTTGGCCCGGCAGTTTGCCTTCTGAAGTCCCATCCAGCTGCCGGGGGGGCAGGGCTGCACTCCACCGTCTGCACCTGGAGCTCCCTGCCTGAAAGTGGGGTGGGGAAAGTGACCTTCACCCTGCTGGCCCTGGAGCCTGGAGAACACACCCTGACCTTCACCCTGAACACACGCCAAGGACGCAAAGACATCCTGGAAAAGAAGCTACGAGTGGTGGTACATTCGTGGATGAATGAATGGATTAAAAAGCTGTAGATATAAACACAAACAGACCATTTATGGCTCAGTGTTAGGCAGGTAGTAAATACAAAATATTTCCCCTGATAAACACAGATTACTTTTCAGTTACAACTGGACTACATTTGATCAAAAAGCTGAAAGCTAAACCTCCCTTGTTTGGTTTGGTTAAAACGAACCCTGCTGCGTTTGCCTGGTTAGTGCGGTTCGTTTCTGCAGGTGTGAACACAGTTCTTAAATTCTGGTGCGAACCAAAACAACCGCACTGAGACCCTTTAGAGGAGGTGGTCTCAGCCCGGATCCAAACAAACCCTGGAGCGGTCTGTTTGTGGTGGGAACGTGATCCGACCTCGATCTGACGCAAAACTGTTTCTAGTAGAAGCAGCTAGTTGGAATGAACCAACAATGTTCCTTTCATTGAAAGATGCACTCGTCCAGAATACAGGAGCTTCTTCCTGTCTTTACTTTCTTGCTCCTGCCCCAGACACATCTGACCTATCAGTGGTTTGTAGTGATGCATCTTGGTTCGCTTGGATTTTTCTTCATGTGAAAAGAAACCAAACAAGTTTTCAAACTCATCAACTGATTCAGACCAAACCAACGTGAAAGCGCATAAAAATTGGGTTTCAAGAGTTAATATGGTGTTAGCTAGCAGTAGTAGCGTCAGGCAGGCGACCCTCGCCAGGTTGAGGGCAGGTCGGATGTCTGGTGGACAGGTGGAGAATGGAGGGAGGCAACAAAGAGGTTAAGACATAGGGCCGATTGTTGCCATGACGACTTGGACCAAAAAGAGGACAGAAACATAGAATTTCACAAAAAATACCTGAAACAGCTGTTTAAGAGCTTTAAGCATTTTGTGAAAGTAAACCAGGAAATGTACCTTGTACGTTTGCAGCCCGAAGGACTGAGGACGGAGGTGTTTTCTGGAGGGAGACTCGACCCGCAGGGACTCTACGGTACCTTTACTCTGTCTGATCTGCTTTAGTTATGGCCAGTGTTTGTCGTTGTGTCTGTTGAAGTCACTCTGCTCTGTGTTGCGGCGTTTTCATGAGGCTGTAGGTTCAGAGAAGATAACAGTGGAGCTGAAGAACAAACTGCCGGCCAACATCGTTCCCAATACAGCCGTAGAGAGAATGCTGTCTATCAATGGTAAGACGTGGGAAGGTATGTTGTGGTGCTAAGCTACAGCGCTAACACTGGATACCCTTTTATGCAAATAAAGAGATGTTCTGGTTTAGTGATTAAATCCAGACGTTGAGGAGGGTCACGTGATGTGGACAGTGTAGAAACATAAAAGCTGAGCTCCCAAGACAAAGTTTGGTATTTGCATATTTCAGAGAAAGGAAGTACTGCTGAAGTAATGCAGCTACAAGGACGAGTGTGTCTGTGAGCAAAGACAACAGACTGGAATACAGATGTAATTTATGATCCAAAATCTGCTCGAGCCAGAACCTTGTGGAGCCAAAATGGCAGATATTGAAGATATCAACGGCTTGGTAACTAAAATAAGTGGAGATGTTTCCAAACTCAGCACTTCTCTGGACACAAGGCAGCCAATGTGATCCCCAAACTCAGCACTTCCTTATGATGTAAAACACTGCATGACCCACTACCGTAATAAATAATATATCTACATCCAATACTGCTGTCTGATGTGGTGCCTTGCAGTAAATAGTTGCCAGTTAAACTGGAGCCACCTAATGCACAGCTACGTAAATCTATCAACAGAAGAAGAAATAATAAAATTACAATTAAAAGACTTAAACACTTATTCGAGATGCGGCTCCCAAAGATTCTGAATGTCGAAAAGAAGAGCAACTCGATCAATGTTGACAGATGCCATCGTAACCCTGCACAACCCCAGACTAGAACCAGAAACCTCTATCTCCCCCCTGTGGTTTGTCGTGTAACTACACATGTGATGTGTGTGTTTAATGTACCAGGTGAGGTTATTGGTGAATTCCTGTCAGTGATAAACAACCCTGAAGGCCTCCGACAGCTCGTCAACCTGCCGCCCGGGTCAGCAGATGCGGAGCTCAGTGGACTTCTCCCCCTGGTCCATGTGTATCAGTACTTAGAGGCGACGAGTCGCTGGGACATCCTGGGAGAAAACATCCAGAAGAACTCAGCAGATCTGAGAAAGAAGATCAGAGAGGGTGAGGAGACACTGAAGGTAGCCTGAGGAGCTAATGTACTCTTTATTGACTGTGTGTGTGTGTGTGCAGGTCTGATCGGTCTCAGTTCATTCAGAAATGGAGACTCGAGCTACAGTATGTGGACGAAGAGCGAACCCAGCACCTGGTCAGAACACACATACAACCATCTAATGTCGGGTTCAGACTCCACGATCCTTCGGCCTGCTAACACTAACACTGCGTCACATTATCGTACAGCCATCCGTTCTTGTCATGCCATGACTACACGTTGGTCCATGACCAATCATAGCTTGCCGTCTTTCATGACCTGCGTGATGGGGGAAGGAGGTGCTGGTGACCGAGTTTTGGGAACATGAACGTGAACAAACATGGTGTCCGAAGTGGTATGTCTGATGTTTTGTTCGAAGAAGCCTAACAAACCTAAGAAAAGACTGCGAGCTTTCCTCCGAGCTAATCCACCAGCATCATTCCTCTTTCCCTTCGCCATGTTGACAGTTGAAGAGCGCTCTGTGCTGCTGTTGATCAGCGTCATGAACACATTTTGGAATTTGTCATGCTTAGTGAGAGAAGGCAACGCAATTCTGGCACACTCATCTTTCTGTCGGGACGTTGGGACGCGTCCCAGATGCTGCGTCGATTATCGTCCACTATGATCCACCACACGGGAGAAAACCAAAAGCTGTCACGCAGGTCGGGCTGAAATATTGTGTAGTCTGAGCCCGACATTAACCTAAACACTAACATTAACACTGAAATTGAATCTGAACCATCAAGCTGTTGTTTGACTGGACTGGACTGGACTGGACTAGACTGGACTAGGTTAGACTGGACTGGACTAGACTAGACTAGACTTGACTAGACTGGACTAGGTTAGACAGGACTGGACTAGACTGGACTAGGTTAGACAGGACTGGACTAGATTAGACTGGACTTGACTAGACTTGACTAGACTGGACTAGGTTAGACTGGACTAGATTAGACTGGACTGGACTAGGTTAGACTGGACTGGACTGGACTGCTGCTACTCATTAAGCACGACACTGTGGCAGACAGCAACGCTCTGATACCTGTCTGTCTCTCAGGCTGACAGCTCTGATGGTGAGGACTCTGTCTTTGACGGATCCAGTGGTCACTGTGAGACACCAGGCTCTGTCAGAGTCGGTGACCTGGTTGATCGACAGAGCTCAGCAGCAGGACGGATCCTTCACTGACAAATCCTCCTTCAGACTCACCAAAGTAACAGAGCTCGTCTTCTTCTTCTGCTCTTTATGTCGTCTTGGTTTTGCTGAGCAGTGCTTCCTCTCACAGTGTTTTCTGATTGGCTGCAGGCTGCAGGGACCAATGCAGTTGACCAATCAGTGTATCTGACGTCCTGGGTGCTGATCGCGTTATACAAAGCTACTAGAATCAAAGACCCAATACTGCAGCTCCAAGTGAGAACACGCCTCCACCCCCCCCACCCTCCTGCAGTGGTAAAGTATGTTAACCACAACTTCTCTTCCTCTCTGTCGTTCCTCTCGTCGTCTTCTCTCTCAGTTTCATGATAACAGCATGACGTCTGCAGCAAGCTACATTTCCCAGCATGCACTGGGTGTGAAGAGTGTGTATGTGCGTGCGGTGGCGACCTACGCTCTGACCCTTCATGACCCCAACAGCCTGACGGCCTCCGAGCTGCTCAGCAGCCTGGAGGCCCTGGCTCACCAGAAAGGTGGCGCATCTTCATCATGGTCACAATTGAGTTACACACATATATATATTTTATTATTATTATATATATATTTTACTAAAACATAGAACCATGTCCTGTATTTGTGCAGGTAACCCCGTTGTGCTCAGGTATTGGCAGGAGCCCAGCGTGACGGCTGGTTGGCTGAAACCTGACGAATCCAGCGGTCAGACGGTGGAGATGACAGCGTACGTCCTGCTGACTGTGCTGCTGAAGGTGCTGCTTCCTGTATGTCTTTTTTGATCCACCGTCGGTCAGCTGAAAACCTTCCTGCTGGTTAACGTCTCTCCTCGCTGCAGTGATGTACATGTACACTCCAGGGAGTGTCGGTACGCTGTGACATCACAGTATATTTACTTTTAACACACAGTCTCTATTTGATGATAATATATACTAATATAATAATACTCTACTTCTTTTTGTTTAGCTTTCAATAATGCATTCTTTTTTTTCCACTTTAGTTTTTATTGATGATTTCCACCTTTGAAACACATAAGACCAACAGATGGACCAGCAAACAGGCCAACAACCCTACACACAAGAACTAATGTAGAAACAGACAGCAGGGTTTCACAGTTCATCAGGCGTCCTGTCCGACGCTGGTTTGCCTCCTGAACAATGTCCAGAGATCTATCTCTATCTTAGTGCCTTTCCAGCAGCATATGAATATGTAGTGAGTGTGTGTTGCCTCTGGGGGGCAGCACTGCTCTGTGATGGTTTGTTCTGAGATTCAGGTTCAGTGTTGTTTTCTGTTGAAGGGGAGAATCTCGTATGCCAACCCCATCCTGTCCTGGCTGACCCAGGACCAGCACTACGGAGAGGGGTTCTACTCTGTACAGGTGCACACACACACACACACACACACACACACATTTCCTGTCTGTTGGATTACCTTTGACCTCCAACCTGTCTCTCTCCCTGCCTCCTGCCTGTCTCTCTGTCTGTCTCTCTGTCTGTCTGTCTCCCTGCCTGTCTCCCTGTCTGTCTCTGTCTCCCTGCCTGTCTCCCTGCCTGTCTCTCTCAGGACATAGCCTTGACTCTGGAGGCGCTGACACAGTACAGCAGAATCGTCCCTCAAGCTGTCCTCAATCAGGACATCAATGTCCGCTACAGAATGAAGGGACAGCTGGGACGAGTCCAGGTCACCCAGAGCCGACCTGTGGCCACACCCATCCAGGTGAGAGTGAGACAGGTGCCGGACAGTGAGACAGGTGCCGGACAGTGAGACAGGTTAATTGACTACCTGTTTGTTGTTCTGACAGGTGACGAAGGGTGATGACATCCTCGTGTCCACAGGTTACGGGACGGGCGTGTCCAGCGTGAAGGTGGGTGTGGCTTGATGTTGCAGTGTTGGACCTGATGCTGTCCTCTGAACCTGTCTCACTGTGTTCCAGATGAAGACAGTTTACTACAAGACGACAGCGTCCACAGAGAAATGTAACTTTGACCTGACCATCGAGCTGGCCGGCCCCGCCAACTCCGACAGTAATTATCCCACTCACTTACATCGCCATGACAACAGCCTACAGTCACACACAGCCTTAAAGTACACACTGCGTTTACTCTGTAAACAGATGCGGTAATAGTACACAATACTTTACTGTGAGGAGGATCTCAGTCCATCAGGATCCGTCTGTCTGTTACCTGAGTACATGTCTCCTCCTCCTCAGATCCCAGTATGAATTCTCCGCACCTGGTCGCCTGTGCAAAGTAAGAAAACTTACAGACGTTCACAGCTGATGTCACTGTGAACATCAAACACCGTTTCACCTTTCAGGACAGACTCCAGTCAGACATAGACAGACATTCATACATTCATCGTGTCTGCTGCATGAATGAAAACATTATTCATTCTGTCTGATCAGTCTTTAAAATTATTTTTATTCATAACAGAATAAATGGACTTTAATTGTCTTCAGTCTGATGAAGTTTAGATTTAATTTCCATCAAACATTCTGTAGCTGACATCCAGCAGGTGTGTAGATGCTGACCTGTGTGTGTTACAGGTATAAACCTCCTCCTAACGAGGTGAGCACAATGTCCAGTCTGACGGTGATGAAGATCCAGCTGCCGACAGGTGTGGAGGCTTACCTGGAGGACCTGAGACAGGTGAACGTTTCTGTTCGTGTTAAGGAAAATGGTGTTATTTGTAAAGATTTTTGACAAATAAATATGTGAAAAGTGTGGTGAGCATATGTATTCAGCCCCCGAGTCAATACTTTGTCCAACCACCTTTCGCTGCAAGTCTTTTGGGGTTTGTCTCTACCAGCTTTGTACATCCACAGGCTGCAATTTCTGCCCATTCTTCTTTGCAAAATAGCTCCAGTTCAGTTGGCGTGCATATGTATTCAGCCCCCTTTACTCTGATACCCCTAAATAAAATCACATAACACTTTTCACATATTTATTTGTAAAAAGTCTTAAACACCACGTATCATCTTCCTTCCACCTCACAACGATGCTCTACTTTGTGTTGGTCTGTCACATAAAATCCCAATAAAATACATTTAAGTTTGTGCTTGTAACATCACAAAATGTGGAAATGGTCAAGTGGTATGACTAGTTTTCAAGGTACTGATATACATATATATGTGTGTGTGTATATATATATATACACAGTTTGACAGTATCTTAAAGTACAAAGTATAACTGACCTGTTGTTCTGCAGTTCAGAGACATAGAGGAGCCGTTCGTCTCCCACTATGAACTCAAAGGCTCCACTGTGATCATTCAGCTGGACACGGTGAGGAACACAAACAGCAGCAAGCCAATGACCAGATTGATACCCTGATTTTATTATATATTCCCTACATTTGGTTTCCTGAACTTTAACTTTAGCCACTTGTTGGTGCATTCAAGGGCGCTCTGACATCTGAGAGTTAACTGTCATCTACCAAAAAAACATTACAATGGAAATTTGTGATCAGAGAAAATAAAACCCAGAAGACAAACAACAAGTAAACATGGATGCCATGAAAAGGATAATGTTGTTTTTTTTACTAAATTCTTCTCAAAACAGTTTTTTGATGTTTTGGAAAATGAAGTAATATCAAATCAAATCAAATCAAATTTTATTTATATAGCACTATATCATAACAAAGTTATCTCATAGCACTTGTTAATATAGAACAAGTCCAAGCCAACTCTATATCTACAGACCCAACAATTCCACCATGAGCAGCACTATGCGACAGTGGCAAGGAAACACTGCCTTTAACAGGCAGAAACCTCAGGCAGAACCAGGCTCTTGGTGGACGGTCATCTGCCTCGACCGGTTGGGTAGAGAGAGAAAAAAAGAAAATATAGGGGGGCGGGGGGGTAAGGTAAGAGCAGGATGAAAGAGAACACACAGCAATCAAAGTACAACTCCACATACAGAAAATGTAAAGCAATGGCAGCTACAATGTTATTTACAACAGCAGCTATACTAATAACAACAGCTACACT